>PVJS01043467.1:0-17059 GCA_004027185.1 Glis glis | reverse complement strand
TCTTGAATTGACTCTTGTATAAGGTGAGAAAGTGGGGTTTATTTCTATTTTTCTGCATATGGTTAGCCAGTTTTGCCAGCACCATTTGTTGAAGAGGCTATCCTTTTTCCAGTGGGTGTTTTTAGCCCCTTTGTCAAAAATCAATTGGCTGTAGGTGTGTGGGTTTGTTTCGGAGTCTTCTATTCTGCTCCATAGGTCTGTGTGTCTGCTTTCGTGCCAATACCATGCTGTTTTTATTACTATGGCTTTGTAGTATAGTTTGAAGTCAGGTATTGTGATGCCTCCTGAATGGTTCTTGTTGCTGAGAACTACTTTGGCTATTCTGGGTTTTTTGTTGTTCCAAATGAATTTAAGGACAGATTTTTCTACGTCAGTGAAGAATGACTTTGGTAATTTAATGGGTATTGCATTGAATCTGTAGAGCTCTCTTGGAAGAATGGCCATTTTGATGATATTTATTCTGCCCACACAAGAGCATGGGAGATCTTTCCATCTTCTAAGATCCTCTTCAATTTCTTTTTTCAGTGTTTTATAGTTTTCCTTGTAGAGGTCTTTTACCTCCTTGGTTAGGTTTATTCCCAAGTATTTTATTGTTTGGGGGGATATCGTGAGTGGAAATGTCTTCTGGATTTCTTTTTCAGTGGATTTATGGTTGGCATACAGAAAAGCTTCTGATTTTTTAAGATTGATTTTCTATCGAGACACTTTGCTGAATTTGTTGATTAGTTCTATGAGCCTTTTGGTTGAGTTTGCTGGATCTTCTAAGTATAATAACATGTCATCTGCAAAAAGAGATAGTTTCAGTTCCTCTTTTCCTATTTGGACTCCTTTTATTTCCTTCTCTTTCCTTATTGCTCTGGCTAGAGTCTCTGGTACTATATTGAAAAGGAGTGGTGACAGCGGACATCCTTGTCTTGTTCCTGTTTTTAAAGGGAACTCTCGAAGTTTTTCCCCATTCAGTATGATGTTGGCCGTGGGCCTATTTTATATTGCCTTTATGATGTTGAGATATGTTCCTTCTATTCCGATTCTCTGCAGTGTTCTTATCATGAATGAGTGTTGGATTTTTTCAGCATCAATTGAAATGATCATGTGATTTTTGTCTTTAGTTCTGTTTATGTGGTGGATTACATGGATTGTTTTTCATATGTTGAACCAGCCTTGCATCCCTCGGATGAACCCAACTTGGTCATGATGTATGATTTTCGTGATGTGGTTTTGAATGTGTGTTGCTAGTATTTTGTTTAGAAGTTTTGAGTCTAAGTTCATCAATGATATAGGTCTGTAGTTTTCTTTTCTTGAGCTGTCATTGTTTTGTTTTGGTATTAATGTGGTGTTGGCTTCATAGAATGTGTTTGGGAGAGTCCCATTTCTTTCTATCTCACGGAATAGATTGAGGAGTATTGGGATTAGTTCTTCTGTAAAGGTTGTATAAAATTCACCTGGGAAACCATCTGGACCTGGGCTTTTCTTTGATGGTAGGCTCTTTATTGCTGCTTCCATCTCGTTAATTGCTATTGGTCGATTTAAATTTTCTATGTCTTCTCGATTCAACGTAGGAAGGTTGTACGCATCTAGAAATTTGACAATTTCTTCAAGGTTTTCTGTTTTGTTGGAGTATAGTTTTTCAAAGTAGTTTCTGATTATCCTCTGGATTTCCATGCGGTTGGTGTTAATATCACCTTTTTCATCTCTTATTTTAGTAATTTGGGTTGATTCTCTCCTCTTTTGGTTAGGTTGGCTAGTGGTTTATCTATCTTGCTTATTTTTTCAAATAAGCTTTTGGATTTGTTGATTTTTTGTATTGTTTTTTTTATTCTCTACTTTGTTGATTTCTGCTCTGATTTTAATAATTTCCTGTCTTCTACTAGCTTTGGGGTCAGACTGTTCCTGTTTTTCAAGAGCTTTGAGATGTGTCATTAGGTTATTTATTTGGTGATTTTCTGTTCTTCTTATGTGGGCACTCAGTGCTATGAATTTTCCTCTTAATACTGCCTTCAGGGTGTCCCAGAGATTCTATGTTGTGTCTCTGTTTTCATTTGTTTCTAGGAATTTCTTGATTTCTCTCCTTATTTCTTCTTTTACCCATTCCTCATTCAGCAGTGTGATATTCAGTCTCCACATGTTTATGAGGTTTCTCTGGGTCTTCTTATAGTTGATTTCTAGTTTCATTCCATTATGGTCTGAAAAGACGCAGGGGATTATGTCACATTTTTTGAACTTGCTGGTACTCACTTTGTGGCCTAGAATATGGTCTATTTTAGAGAAAGTTCCATGAGTAGCCGAAAAAAAATGTGAATTCAGCTGTAGTTGGGAGGAATATTCTGTATGTGTCTACTAGGTCCATTTGGTTTATGGTGTTCTTTAGGTCTGAGGCATCTTTACAGACCTTTTGTCTTGAAGATCGATCTAGTGGTGTGAGAGTTGTGTTGAAGTCTGCCAATATTATTGTATTGGGATCTATGTGTGATTTAATGTCGTGAAGAGTTTCTTTTATGAAAGTGGTTGCACCTATGTTTGGGGCATAACTGTTGGCTATCGTTATATCCTCTTGCTGGATTATTCCTTTTACCAGTAAGAAATGACCTTCTTTGTCTCTTCCTATAAGTTTAGGTTTGAAGTCTAATTTGTCTGATATCATAATTGCTACTCCTGCTTGTTTTCGAGTTCCATTAGTGTGGATTACCTTGCTCCATCCCTTCACTTTTAGTTTGTGCGTATCTTTACTTGTAAGGTGTGTTTCTTGCAGGCAGCATATAGATGGATTGTGATTTTTAATCCATTTTGACACCTTATGTCTTTTGATTGGGGAGTTGAGGCCATTTATATTCAGCATAATTATTGAGAGATGGGTTTTCATTCCTAACGTTTTGAGTTTTAATTTCTGTTTGAGGTAGTGTTTGTACTTTGCCTAGTTGTTTGTTTGATGGAAATCACTGTTTCTCTGGTTCTGGTGTTTCCTTATTATTTCTTCTTTGTAATTAATCTCTTTGAGCATTTTCTCTAGTGCTGGTTTGGAAGACATAAAGTCTTTCAGCTTCTGTTTGTCATGGAAGGTTTTTATTTCTCCATCAAATTTGATAGATATCTTTGCTGGGTAGACAAATCTTAGCTGGAGGTTGTTTTCCTTCAGAGTTTGGAATAAATCGCTCCAGGCCCTCCTGGCTTTCATGACTTGGTTTGGAAGGTCAGAAGTGATTCTTATAGGTTTGCCTCTGAATGTTACTTGCTCTTTTGCTCTCGCTGCCTTTAAGATTCTCTCCTTGGCCTCTACATTAATCAGTTTGATTATTATGTGGCGTGGTGAACCTCTTCTCTGATCCTGTCTATTGGGGATTCTATATGTTTCCTGTACCTGTGTATCAACCTCTCTTTCTATGTTTGGAAAATTTTCTAATATTACTTCTCTGTATAGATAATTGATCCCCTTATTTTCAGCTTCTATTCCCTCTTCTATGCCTATTATTCTTATGTTTGCTCTTTTAAGACTGGCTGAGATCTCTTCAATGTCCAATTCATGCTGTCGAATTGTTTTTTCTAATTTATATACTATGTGTTCATTTTTGGAGAGGTCATCTTCTAAGAGTGAGATTCTGTTTTCCATGTGGTCTAGTCTATTGTTGATGGTCTGTATTGACGTCTTCATTTCAATTATTGCATCCTTCACTTCCTTCAGAGCTTCTTTTTGATTCCTGCTTATTTGATCCTTCATTGCTATCAGGCTCTCTCTGATTTCTTTTCGGAAATCCTGTATAATTTCCTCTATTGAAGTTCTGAATTGTCCTTCTGGCAATCTTTGCACTACTGAGTTGGCGTGTTCTGTTGTTGTGGGATTGTGGGGCTCATTGTTTCTTTGCTATTCTTCCTTTTCATGATTTCAGGTTTCTTATGTTTATACCTGTGTTGCTTTTGGTAGTTCTTTCTCTCTCACTCTGTAGGTATCCTATGTCTAATCCCTCTCCCTTTATGGTTTCTTATCCTGGAGGTAGATAGTTGCTACTAGGTGAACCTTAAAGGTGAATATCCTTTCCTGAATGGTTATTCTCACTTGCTCGGTAAAATGTCCGTTTGCAGGCCCAGTTCTTGGTCTCCTTCAGTGATTGGGACCCTTGCCAGGTGCCTCTCACTACCTGTGCAAGCGACCAGTGCCGCTATTGCCCTTCTCACTGCAAGCGTGGGTCTCCGCAGTCTCTCCTTGGGCTGTCCCTATGTCTCTCTCTATCTATACCTATGGCAGATGTCACCAGCAGGGGGCCCTGGACTTGTGTCCTTCTTTGCCTACAGAAGCAGCGGGTGTAGCCTTGCTCTGATTCTGTGAAAATATGGAACTCCACATTTTCCACAGAGAGGGCTGGTTTGGTCTAATTTTCCCCAGGTACCAGAGCTGTATGTCTTGTTGTACTCCCCGGGGACTCTACAAGGGTGCTGCGCCCCGTGGGCTGCAAGTCTGTCCCACTCTAATGTCACCAGGGACTGTCCCACAGCAGACCCCACTCCCACCTCCACCGGGGCAATCCGCACTGTCCCAGACCCCACAAGTCCCTGTGGCTGCACTGGGTGGTCTCCCCAGGGTGACTCGTTGACTTACAGTCTCATTGAGCGCTGCTTTTAGTCTCTGGGGGTGGGGGGGCTCCGTCACTGATGCAGGCTCTGGTCAGGCCTCTGGGCTCTGGGGACTCTGCCAAATGTGCATCAGACTGCTGCTCACACCCGTTGCTGGTGCTCTGCAGTGCTGGTTTTAGAAGAGCTCCCTGGCTTCCTTGTCAGTGGCCTGCAGAAGCCACACTGCCGGTTGCCGTCAGCGCGGTGTGACCAAGATGGCGCTGCTGCCGCTTCTGCCGCCACAGCAGTTTGGGTCTGTGTCACGCGTGGAGCAAGTCGCTGCTCGCCTACACTGCTACTATTCTGCAGCTGCTGGATTCACAGCAGGTCGCTGGCATCTCTGCTGTACTTGTGCAGGAGTTACAATGCTGGTAGCCGCCGGCAAATTCCTGCCAAGATGGTGCCGCTGCAGCTGCTGTCGCTGCTGCCGCTGTTTGGTGTCTTGAGTGTGGAGTGAGCCACTGCTTGCTTTCTTCTCCGCCGACCTGCAGTTGAACCTACATCAGGTCTCTGGCTTCTCTGCTTGCGGTGTGTGAAAGCCGCAATGCCAATAGCAGCTGGCGTGGTCCGGCCAAGATGGCGCCGCCGCCGTCCCTTAGGTAAGGTGCTTGGGGCTTTTTACTTCCCTCTGCCTTGTCTTCTGGCTTTGATTCTGTCACGTTTCAAACCCTTTGTTGTTTACTTCAAGTTTTTGTTGCTTTTTCCTATAGAGAAGTTGGTTTCATGGCGATTGAGATCCAAGTCTCAGAGACATCGTAGCATGGTATCTCCCTTGGTCGCCATCTTGGATCCTCTTCTGCAAATATTTTTGAGAAACAAAATTATTGAATAGGATGAATTGGAATATGCACTGTTTTTTCATTTATTCCCACAGAATTAATAAATTTAGAGCTGTTTTGGAGATACTATGGTACTATGCAATGACCTCAAGTGTTTTTTATAATCTAGTTTATTTTTTAATTTTGTCATTTTATTATGTATTTAATTATTAGGAATAATAATGATATTAACATAGAATTTCATTTGCTGGCAGTGACTATTCGAGAATAATGGCTTATTTGGTTTTCTCCCCACTTTCAAGTCTCTCACTTGTATTTCTCATTGGCAGAATGTTACCTGTACCCCTGCTGGTCAGCAATTCTGGGAAATGTAGTTCTCAGAGTGAAGAACAAGCACTGAATTGAAAAACTCCAATCAGCCAAATAGGGAAATTTTTAAGTGAATAACAAATGCAGTTGAGGAGGCCATGGTTAGACTCCTAATATCCTGAGAGGCATCTTAAATTATAGTGTTCCATGGTTGAGGCAAACAGAATAGTACATCTCCTAGAAAGTCATAAGTTATAAAAAGTACCACTACAAAAACCTGTTTAGCATGGCCTAATCTACCTTAGTCCAAACTTAATTGACCAGAACACACATTAGGAAACAGTAATGTAAGTACTAAATGACTTTGCAAAATTTTTTAACAATGGAAAATGTGTTGTAAAATAAGGTAGAAATTTAAAAGGCATGAAATAAAAATGTAAATAAAAATTCTAATACTTCTCTCTCAAGCCCAAGATTATTAATTTTAACAACTCCTGGGGTTTCCTCACTCCTCCTTGGAGACCATGACTTTTCAAAAAAAAATCATTAACACTATTCAACCCCCATCACTACCACCAGTACAACTGAAACTTCATAAGAAAGGAACATTGTCTATCTTATTCACAGCTGTGTTTCTTTCCCTTTATACTTTGACTGGTGCATTGAAACTATACACCATAATGAGGTTCATAGTGATAGAAATATACATTCACACAGCACTTGGTGTGTCTCTGTCGGATTATACCCTACTCCCCATACATATTATTGAGATTGGAATTGATAACTTTATATATGTACATAGCATCATTTGAACTGTTTCCTTCATCCACTCTCCCTTTACCCTCCCCACCTGCTTCCCAAATCCCCTTGCTCTGTTGTATTGTTCTCTCTTCTTGTTTGTTTGGAGTCCCTTTCATTTCTCAATTTCTCTCTAACTTCCACATATGATAGAAAACATATGACCCTTCACTTTCTGAGACTGGTTAATCTCACTTAGCATAGTATTTTCTAGTTCCATCCATTTTCCTGCAAATAACATAATTTTGTTCTTTATGGCAGAGTAAAATTCCGCTGTGTGTATCTATCAGTTTCATCATCTATTCATCTGTTGATGAACACCTACACTGGTTTCATAATTCAGCTTCTTTGAATTGTGCTGCTAGAAACAGGGATATGCACAGCTGTATGTCTAATGCTTAGAAAAAAATCTTAGCTAATATTGAGTAAATTGTTGAACAAATGGATGAATCTTAAAGAATCAATGAATGGATGAGTTGTTGATATGTTAAGTTTCTGTCACTTCATAGGAAAGGCAACCAATGGGATGGCAAAATGTTCTTTGTGGAGGTGTTTCTGGGCCAAATTGAAGTAATTAAGCATTATCTAGTCAAGAGTAGAAATGGGCATCTTTGGGGAAGAGGGAGAAACCTTGAGGGACATATGGGATGATCATGAGTTGCAGAGAAATCAACAACATAAAGGAAAGCAGGCTGTGCTGTGAGGTCAACGAAGTGATGTTAAAAGGGATAGTCGAGGCCTGGATAAGAAAAGAGCTTATGTGCCATAATAAGGAGTTGGCATTTTTCTAGTTTTTGCAACCTGGAAAAGTGTTCTTGGCATCAATGTCTAAATTGAGAGGCAAAAAGCCAGTAATTTCATTGAACCAGGTGAAAAATAAATAGGGAATGACTTCAGTCATTGACTTTCTAAATAGAAGCAGGGATCTGTTTAGTTAGAGACAGAAGAAGCCAAAAATAATTGGCTTTCATCATAGTTTTAACTTAAGTTATTGAAAAGGGAAAGAAATGGAATAAAAGATGATGGCCTAGAAACCTCAGTAGACAGTGGTGTTACAGAATAATAACCACGACTGAACATACTGGTGTTGGTCTCTATTCCTTGGGGGCCTATTTTTGAAGCAAGTATGAGGCTTGCTTATCATGCTTAGGTTGGAGTCCACTGACCAATTACAAATCTCTTTCTTGATAAGCTTGGACATTGCCTCATAATCCTTTTTAACAGAACATCCCAACAATTGGTGATAATCACAGCCAACAACATGCCGATGGAAATCTCTTGAGCATCCTTAACCTATCATGCTCTCAGCACTCAAATGATAGGTAGATGATAGATGATAGATAGACAGATAGATAGATAGATAGATAGATAGATAGACAGACAGATAGATAGATGATAGCCTTATTAAAACCCTACAGCAAATACACTTTATTGTATTTATTTTACAAATGATTCAACTGATGATTATTGTAGCAAGGATAGAAGCATGATAAAATATCATGTCTGGCTCTATAACTTACACATACACACCCCTGCTCTCAAAACCACTTTGCCAATTCCATCCTACTGTTGGAATAAATCAGGTGACAATCTAGACAATGAAGGCTTCAGTGGGGGAGGTGCCTCTGGTACATCCAGAATAAATTTCTAGTATGGAGTTTGGCATATAGATCTGTGATTCGGGAATATTCTAGGAGCTCCAAAGGTAGACTTGGGGGCCATGAGCATGCAGCTGGCAGCTGAACTAACAGGTGTAGGTGAGATCACAAAGAGACAGGTATAAGATGAGAAGAGAGGAGAGGAAAGCAGCAAAGAACAGAAATAGAATTCAAGAACTTGCCTTGTTCCGACTGGGAAAAGATGTTCTTTCCTCTAAGTTTGGACTAGAGGTTAACATGTCCTGAAGACCAGTATCCTGGAAAGTAGAACCAACATGTGAAGAGAGACACAGTTCTGCATCCAGACCCACCCCTGGGTTTCTCAGGTATGAGAGCCGGGAGCATCTGGTTTTTATCTAAGCTGGTGAGTATTGGGCTTTCTGACACTTGTACCTGAAAAGTCTTGACCACTGCCCTTTCTCACCAAGATGTCACAGGTATCACATGATAAAACCAGGGAAGAAATCATATGAAGTTCTGTCATATAAAAGATTTTCCATAACTATTAATTAGCCCTTCTTCAGTGACACTTCAAGCTGTGAATTTCAAACTTTCCACCCATCACACCATCTTAAACTGGCTGTGCAGGAGCTATTTAGAAAGCATGTTTCATACCTACACAGATCATGTCCCGTCTATCCAGAGGATGTTGAAGGTTATCCTATGTTATCAAACCATGAACAGCTGTGGAAAGGGCCTGCATTTTAAGCATTTTATTCATGTTACTGACAGATCTATTACTGACAGTATCCAGCACTTTAAAGAAGCTGGGTGAACATGACATCAGAAGTTTTTCCTAGCCGGGCATAGTGGCGCACACTTGTAATCCCAGTACTTGGAGGCTGAGACTAGAGTATCCAGGTTCACAGCCAGCATCAGCTACTTAGTGAGGCCCTCTGCAACTTAGTGAGACCCTGTTTCAAAATAAATAATAAACAAATAGTGCTGGGGGTGTAGCCCGGAGGTAGAATGCCCCTGGGTTCAATTTCCGGTACTGCAAAAAAAAAGTTTTTCCTTATGTGTTGCACATATTATCCATTTAAGTAAAATTCCCAGAACTCAAAGCAAAGCCCTGCTACTTTACAGACACACTTCCTAATGCTTCACCTGCATCTGACCGATGCCAATGTTTTCCTACATTATTCTCAGATTGTTCAGCAATATGTATATGTGTGTGTGTGTGTGTGTGTGTGTGTGTGTGTGTGTGTGTACACAGAGTGATAGAAGCTAGAATTGAAGATCTGAAGCATCACCCAGTCCTCAAAATCTAAGATGAAACTGCAATGCATCTTGCTTGGATAGAAGAGAGATTTTTCATGAGAAACTCGTCTCGCTATCCATGATGGATGCTGTCGAGGTTCAATTTTCCAATCTTGCCAGGCCTGGTGATTTCCTTTT
The DNA here is from genome assembly GCA_004027185.1 of Glis glis. Taxonomy (NCBI): domain Eukaryota; kingdom Metazoa; phylum Chordata; class Mammalia; order Rodentia; family Gliridae; genus Glis; species Glis glis. The sequence continues at coordinate 7,515 of PVJS01043467.1, read as the reverse complement.
GTGTCTTTGCATTGCTGCCAATGCATGTGCTAAAGTCTTCTATGATATATAGCTGGCCAGGTGTAGCTGAATTAACTTTGTTAAGTTCTCAGGTTTGTTCTGTTCTCTCATTGGTATTCATTATAATAAACACCTACACTCTGTGCTAATTTTCAATTCCCCACATAGAGTTTTTCACTGTTATGAGGTGAACCTAATTCCATAGTTGGCCGTTAAACACCTGTGCTTCAATCATGTGTTTCTTGCCTCTTTACCTTGAAATAATTTTTAGATTAGCATTGCACTCTGAATATCTTGGACGTCATGTGATATCTAACCTCACGATCGCAACCTTTACTGACCACACAGATTCACTTTGGCATTACAAATGAGTGAAGCCGAGTGATAAGTAACAATGTCAGCAGACTTTATTCTTTTTGTGACACAAAACTGAATGTGTCCAAGCTCTCTAAGGCATGCCATTTGATCAGGAAGAAGACAAAAAGCATCCTAATCTTTCATCACAATGTCCTTCAGGAACATCAGCGCGTATGCATGCATATACTGTTATCTTTTGAAACTAATAAAAATCAGTCACTGAGGAAATGTACTAACATCCATCAAAAGTACAGCTGCTCACAGTCTGTGATGCTCACCATGAGCAGAGATGTACAGTGAGGAAAGACCGACCAGGCGGAACCCACGGACCATAGAATCTTCACAAAAGCTGGAAAAATGTACAATGTGACATTTTATAGAACACATTCAAGTTAGTACTCTCACGAGCTGAAAAGCCCGTCAACCTAAGGTTTCAAGCAGTGTGTGATTTCAGAAAGGACAGAGAACAGGAAGATGCCTTCTACTGGATGTGGAAATACTTCTACTAACATGAAATTCTAGTCTGTATTACTAGGTGAACAATAATCCAAGTGAGAGCTAAATTTTATTAGGTTGAGAAAAAGTAGAAATGACTTTGTACTTTTCTCATTAAAATGTGAATTACAAAAAATTCACAAAGTTATTAATGTCTTTGTCAGCTACTGAGAAAAATCAGAGACAATATTTTCAGCATAAATTTCACTTTTCTGGAAAATTCACTGTACAAATGAAGACTGGGTCTGTATCTTCGTATTTGTGTTTCCTATACGGACTAGCACACAGTAAGTGGTGTGTACTAAATATTACGTGCGGACATGATGACGGTTGATTGGTTAAAGGGTCTCATTCTGATGTCTACTCTGCCATAAAGTCCTACCTCATTCCACCTTCCTACTTCAAAAATTCTATGACACAGCCCTGGCTTCTTACACTGGCCATGTTCACAGGAAAGATCTTTCCTCTTTGTGCATTGCCACAATATTTTACACACAATAAGTACAGACTCAGCACCCCCCTACCCACTTGTATTTAAATGTCAGTTTCTAATTTTCCAAGGTGATGCTCCCATTGCTTCTGAAACTATCCCTGTAAAGAGGGAAATGACCTGAGAGAGAAAAAGAGAACACTAGAAGAAGGATCCTCCACAGGCATCACCTGCACAACATGTTATTTTTCGGATAAATAAATTGAGGGCCAGATAAATTCAAGTGGTTTGTCTCAAGCTGCTTCATGTCAGCGCCAGAAATAGAACCCACTTCTGTGACTCCTATGTTGGAGTACGTATTTTCTTTCATTTCCTTAATGTCATTTGCTTTTGATTCACATTAAATTCTTTGGATGGGCTCTGTATGTCCTTTTCTCAAAATCCCTACGTGGAACAATACATAATCTAGAAAAGGAAAAAAAGAAAAACAAGGAGAAAATTAACAAATGAGTGAAATAAAAGCGATGGTCAGCTGGGCGTGGGGGTGCGCACCTGTAATCCTGGTACCTGGGAGGTTGAGACAGGAGGATCACACGTTTGAGGCCAGCCTCAGCAACTTAGACCCTGTTTTGAAATAAAAAATAAAAAGGTCTGGGGGTGTAGCTCAGAGATACAATACCTCTGGGTTCAATACAACAAAAACAAAACAACAACAACAAAAGCAGCTGGTCAGCCAGGCGTGGTGGCGCACACTTGTAATCCCAGTACATGGGAGGCAGAGACCAGAGGATCAGGGTTCGCAGCCAGCCTCAGCTACTAAGTGAGGCCCTCTGCAACTTCGTGAGACCCAGTTTCAAAATAAAGAATAAAACATAGGGCTGGGGGTGTAGCTCGGAGGTAAAATGCCCCTGGGTTCAATCCCCGGTACCACAAAAAAAAAAAAAAGAAAGAAAAGCAGCTGGTCTTCTGCAGGTAAGTTCTTCCTGGCATTCCTTAAAAATGTTCTTTTGTTTTTATAAATTTCATAAGAATATGTCTTGTCTCCCCCAAATTAGTTGAAGACAGGGGCTAAGTAATATACTATACTTGTTCCTGACACCATCTCAGCATCTCAGCTGACATGTCAGTATGTCAACAGGACGGTTCCAGGCATGGAGGGGCATGGATGAATTTCAAAGAAGACAAATTAAGCAGATATCAAATATATTAGTGAATGGGAGAACTAAAAATGAGGAAAGCCCAATTTTGATGAAATTACCCAGAATTTGGCAACAGAAAAAATGTAATTGTCTTTAAATGAAAGCACTCAATTTCTGTAGATATGAAAATTTTATCTCTTTGATTTAGGTGTTCTTTCCTTTGTAAAAAAAATACATATATAACACATATAAATTTTATTCAGCAAAGAATATGAAGTAAAGTACTACAATCTTGCTCAGAGTGTTGACTTCTAAAGCATTTAATTCTACTGTGCTGAGTCAAAAAGAGAGTAATGGTCAAAAAGACCAAATAAGTAATGCATGAATATGCTCTGAGCATCATCTGACACAAAGTAATCTCTCAATAAATTTTAACCACCATCATGAGAGCCCAGTGCTGAGCAAGATGCTCAGTTTTACACCTCTCAGAGCTTAAGTGTTTATGAATGTTTAACAAATTTTAACTTGGAAATAAACCAAATGTAGCATTACTATTTACTTTATGTTTAAAACTGAAAGGAAAAGAAACTAAATCTGAAAAAAACAAAGCAGATGGCTTATAATTTTAACTTAGAAAAGAAAATAAAAATAGTTGGCATTATAGTTTTCTAGCCTCTGAGCTAATTTCTAATATTTTAAATATATATAAATCTTTAACAAAATCTAAATTTCATCTCGGAGGAAGTCAATCTTGTCACCAATACAAAGAATAATATCATCCTTATTGCCTCTGGTAAAACTTTTAGCACATGAAATTCTTGCAATTATATACAATTAAAATGTTGCGTATATACACATTGACATACAGAGAGAGAGAAAGAAATATCCCTATGACCAGGGATGTTTCTATAAGATATTAAAATAATTAGTGATTTTGATATGTTAACTGGAAAAATATATTCTGAAGTTAAAGATTTATTTATCACAAAAGACTTTAGATTATAAAAATTATTCGTAATTATAGAAAATGTATACATACCTGGCAATAATTTGCAATTATAATTAATAATTTTTAAAGTTGTGTTCTTTTTTTTTAAATTTGGTATGGACCAAGGAAGCAAAGAAATATGGGACAGGTGCCTTTTTGGTAGTATTACACATGGTTGTCCCTCATAGTCTTAATTTCCTTTATAGGGCAATTTGGAATAAACAAAAGTGAACAAATAAAAATGTCCCATATGTTTTAACTTCAATTTGCAAATTCCATTTTTGAAAAACCAGAATTCTTGGCCAACGTTTTCTAAATCAGATCACTCATCTTTCAAAGCAAACCACTTCTCTGGATGATCTCAAACCTAGCAATTTTGCCACTTTGACTGTCAGCAAATGCTTCTACAGAAAGCCTGTGAATGTTTACTGGGTGTATTTTTTCCCTACGTTTATGAAGTTGTTTAAACGACAAAGTATTTCAATTTATGGACGAGTGTTCTGTAAGGTTTAGCCTGTATAAACCACAGATACCACTATTTAGTATTCCAAACTGCTAACTTCATCTCCCAGCACAAATGGACACGTGTTTCTCCCACATTAATGCATTTTTAGAGTGGCAATATGGCAGCTCCAGGTGGTGTGGTTATCCATAGATAATCGCCCCCTGCAGAATGCCTCCTCCCTCAGAGGTGATGATCGCCAACCCTGTCATGCCTCCTGCTTACATACATGCTGGTGGCAGTCATCAGAAATACTTGTGAGGCAAGAGGCGTGGACAGAATTTATGAGCTTTGTCCATTTGTTAATTATAAAAGCCACTGACACTGCTGGCAAGGCTGTGTACACTTTTACACTGTCATTATAATTAAAAAGTTTTAGTACGTGGTTTTGTGTTGCGACACCATCGATCAAAGTCCATTTTCTGACATGTGTAGCTGAGGCAATATGTTCCACATAGGTTATTTCTGGAATTGTATTACTTACTGTAATAGAGTCCTGTCATGTCGCTCTATTGCACCAACTTTACCTGCCCTGCTGGCCGCCTATGCCGTGGCCGCTTCTATCCCCTCCCGAGCATACAGGAAAGAGGGTGAGAGAATAATTTTTAAGAATGATATTTTATTGACCAATATGCACAAATCTAAATCTGGTTCTCTGGATATAGTTTATAGTTTGGCTTGGCTTCCTTTCCTTTTTAAAGAAATATATGAATTTCATTGGATAAACCTCTTCATTTATTTAAAACATATGCCTGACATAACTGGCCTTCAAGGATCAGAACAGTTTGAACATTTCCTTGCATTAATTACTTAAGAACTTCTAAAAAAAACCTTCTGGGCAATATTGAGTGTTTATTTTTTTTAAAAAGAGATCTACAATATCTATTTTGTTATTCATTGCACTACAAAACATGCTTTGGGCAAGAGATAGTTCTCATGTAAGGAAAAATCTTCCCCAAAAAAGAAAGGACAAAAGTTGAAAACCATTTCTTTCATTCATTTTGTTCCATGATGCGATTGTGCAAGTGTTTCAAGGGCAGAAAGGAGGTTGAAAATGGAAGCTGACAAAATGATAAAATAAGTTGGTTGGGATTTGACAGAAAAATTAGAGTATCTGTAAGTGATGTTAAAGAAAGCAATGTGTGTATTGGAGATGAAGCATAACAAGGAGAGCTTTCTTTAATTGCAAGGAGAAAAAATCTCAACTATTGCCAAATTTAATTTCTTTCCCAGAATTTAACTAACTGCATAATATTTGACATGCTACATCAGTGCATTATGAAAATCAGTCACAATTACTGTCAAGTGCACAATGTTCTGCTCTAAAAAGCTTTTGAATTAGACCTATTTCAAAATATAGCGAGGAAACTGACCTAGCACATGCTCATACCAAGGGATATATTGTTTGAAATAATGTCTTATGATCATATTCTTCATATTTGAGAAGTTGGAGGATTGAATGTATAAATTTATTCATTTTTAATAAGCTGCAAGTCCCAAAATTAGCAGCAAAGAGGCAGAGACCAAAAGAATAATTTTAACATGTGCATTTTCACCTTTTTAAAATATGGTTAAAATTGTAATAATTGTTATCTAACAGAAATGCAACTAAACATTGTCCTTTTAAGTGCTTTTAATTAAATTTAACATAAGATATGGGTACATATGTATTCAAAATTTTCTATAATACACCATATAGATATATAGATGATGATGATGATGATGATGATGATAGATAGATAGATAGATAGCCTATTTCTCAAAGAAAAATCACCTGCAACTTAATAACAAATGATGACTCAGATAATAAAATCAGCAAGACAAGTATTTATGTAGATGCTTATACTATAGATAGGTAAAGCATTACTTGCTTCTAAAATCAAATCAAATCAATAGATTTGTGTTCTTTTTTTAAAGTCTAATTAGAACTATGTGATTTTATTACATCTATTCCCACCCCATTATCCCAAATTTTCCATCTTTAAAAATTTCCAAGGATACCTGCTAATTCCTTGAGGACTGAGCTAGAGGTTCATTCTTTAACTAGAATGTTTCAACTGCCAAGAGAAGTGTGGAAACACATAATCACTAAAAAAAATTATAACGAAATTAGAATATCTACTATTCATATTAATAGAGTTGCTAGCTCAAATGACTTTCAACTCCATTATCATAGTATCTGAAGGGTTCACAATTCCAGGGAGAAAGACAAATCTTAAAAAATATACATCCTAGAGAGTGCTTGACAGTACAACCTTTGTGAAATAATAGAAGAAAGAATTACAATCACTTTTTCAGAATATCATGGTTCAGAAAAAAATGTGACAGTGGGATAGATTGCTTCAGAGACTTTGAAGGTGACATTGACTCTCACATATGCATATCAGCTCATCAGAGAGCAAAAGTTATTCCTATTTAAGAGTAGCTTCGGTGACCTTTGTATGGTGACTTAATGGCTTTAGCCCATTTCCAGTGGCCTTCATCACATCATAAAAATTTTCACTAATTAGGATCTTTATTTTCAGACTGATCAGAGAGCTAAAGAATAAACAGATGCATGCACGTGTGCACGCACACACACACACACACACACAGTTCTTGAACTATCTGCCTTCTACAAGATACAATTCTCTGGGCAAAGTGCTACTACCATAAACATGCCTGCTCTAAATGTTGACTTACTTTTTTTTAAAGTCATGTGTTTATGTTAATTAATGAGTTCTCAGAAGACTGGAATCCCTTCTATATATGCCTGCCTGTAAAGCAACATAACATCACAAATGTTAGGCACTTAGCAAATGAATCATGGCGGTGATGGTGATGGTGATGGTGATGGTGATGGTGATGGTGATAGTGATGGTGATGGTGATGGTGGTGGTGATGGTGATGCTGATGGTGATGCTGATGGTGATGATGGTGATGGCGATGGCGATGGCGATGGTGATGGCGATGGCGATGGCGATGGCTGGCGATGGCGATGGCGATGGCGATGGTATGGCTCTGTGAAGAAACCTTCCCTGACTCATGCAGTTTGGTTCGGTGATCCTTCTCTGTGTCCCCACAGTACCCAATCCAACTCAATCACTGTTCTTGTAAAAGTCTCATTACTATATTTACTATATGTTGGTGTGCCTGCCTCTCTTTCTGGATTCTGACCACCTTGATGACACAAATTATACCACCATATTTATAATTTCTCAAATCCCTACTACAGTGCCCCAGGTGCCATATATCCTGAGTCCTGAATGACCATGCCAATAAACACTTCCAGATGTATTTATCTACTGTTATCTACATTCCATTGAGGCAGACATGGGTGTGTTATTTATAGTTTGGAAAGCTTGACACAGAAATGTGGAAGGAATCCTCCCAGTGTGGGTGTCCCTCACCTCATACTATCTAATTATAGGTTATATAATACATGGAGAGTTTAGATTCAAGTTTTCCTAACCTGGGATGGCTTCAAGGGATCTATGAAAATACTAAAGTTCATGCAAAACTTTAGTAGAAGCCGGGCGTGGTGGCGCACACTTGTAATCCCAGTACTTTGGGAGGCGGAGACCAGAGGATCCGGGTTCGCGGCCAGCCTCAGCTCTCTCGCTCT
>PVJS01043465.1:0-17059 GCA_004027185.1 Glis glis | reverse complement strand
GGGTGTAGCGCGGAGGTAGAATGCCCCTGGGTTCAATCCCCGGTACCACAAAAAAAAAAAAATCTCAGCATTCTTTGATTTAACAATTAATAATCTTATAAAGTTTAGAAAAGTTAATTCAACTACTATATCTAAGATTTCTCTTTTCCTTTTTTCAGAGATAACTGAAATAATAGTGTAATTTTAGTACTACCTACATCTGAGATAAATTAGGTAATATTTTAGGTAATTACATGGCATTTTAGAATTCAGTATGTATCTGTGGATAAAAATCCCTGCAAGTTTAGTTTATTAGAATTCTTACAAAACTTTAAAATTATGATCAAATAAGCCTTTCACCTGAAAACGAAGAAAATTCTTGTATAATTCTTGCTGTTTAATCTGAAGATCAGTTGGAGGCTCACCAAATATATTTCCCCGAGCAAAAGGAGAGCTTTGTGTTTGCATATGACCTTGAAAAAGACATTTTGCAAAAACATACTATTAGAAAATGTAAGTTAAAAGAATGGAGAGTTTGCTAATAAACCAATATTTTGAAAAACTGTCCTAAATATAGGATTCCAGAGATTAAAATCCAAAGAAGCAAGGTGAGATTAGAAGCTAAAGATCAAATGAAAAGTAGCAAGAGAAAGAAAAATGGTTAGACTACAATTAGTAGTTGAAAATCACATTATGTATATAATAGTGGCAAGGTACTATAGGAATGTAAAAACTAATAGCCTAAACAACTCTCATCACAGCAAAGGCAGAACTTATGAAGAGAAAAAAGTACAATTTTAAATTCCTGTGTATATGAACACCCCTTCAGAATAGTTCTTAATCACATACTAAAATGTATTCCATAGACATTATTTAAAACTTTCTAAAATTGTTTTTAAAAATAGGTAATTCCAAAATTCTTCTCATCCATAGTTTAAATATTGGAAAGTCAGCTATAAAAACATTTTTAACAAATTAGAGTGAGTCTAAATCATCTTAACAGTTTTTATTTTAAAAAGTATTGAATTAATGGGATTTAAACATGAACAATAAAAAATTGTATTATCTTACCTATAAATAGTATTATATATTCTTGAAGGGAAAATTATTTCATAAAAAAATTTGAAAAGCAATTATTCCCTGGGAATCTCTTTGAATGCAAACAGAAAAAAATGGCATTTAAAACTTAAGCCTCACATAACTTTATATATTATTTTTGGGTTACTGACTCATCCTCGTCAGTCCAAAGCGTGTTTCCCTCACTTGTGTCATACTCTGTAGGCAGACTGCCTTGCAGTTTAGCTGTCCTTCAGACCTACTTTGCTTTTGTATTTAAATGTATTAATGCTTATTTGAATAGATCAGCAGAAAGCCAAATCAAGACTTAAACATCATGAATGCTTTTTCTCACTAGAAATATTCCTAATAAAACCAAACTAAACAAAGACCTTGAAGGTTCTTTTAAATCTTATGCAGTGGTTGAAATGCTGATTAGGAAAACAAAACTGAGTGATATCTTTCACCTTGGTGATTATTTACATTCTAAACCTTTAGGGCAATTAAGGAAGAAATATTACAGAGAGACAAGATAAGTGCTTTTAGAAATAAACTTTAAAATTAAACCACAGGGAAACATTTGCTCTCTATAAAGAAAACAGGTATCTAGGCATCACAATAAGCCAAAAAATAAATGTAAGCCAAATTAGTATTAGACTTCATAAATAGCAGGTCATCTAAGAACCATAAATTAAAAAAACATTATAGTGGATGTGGTGGCGCACGCCTGCAATCCCAGTTCTTGGGAGGCTGAGACAGGAGAATTGCAGGTTTGAGGACAGCCTCAGAACCTTAGCAAGACCCTCAGCAACTTAGCAAGACCCTGTTTCCCAATAAAATATAAAATAGGACTGGGGTGGGGGTGTAGCTTAGAGGTAGAATGCCCCTCAGTTCAATCTCCAGCACCACAAAAAAATAAAAATAAAAATAAATAAATATATATATACATATATATATACATACATATATATATATACATACATATATATATATATATATGTGTGTGTGTGTGTATATATATATATGTGAAGGGCCTCAAAAACAGGCCTAGTGAAGATAAAGCATCAGAGGATAAGGAACCTTAAGCATCCATTAGAACATTCCATTTTCAGATATATTCTGAGTTCCCTAAGGCCTTTAAAAAATATTAAGTGGCACATATGTATATGTATGTATGCATGCACACACATGTGCACACACACACACACACATACACACAAAAGCACTCAAATACATATATATGGCATAGAACAAATTAGGTGGCTTTGGATAGGTTTTTGCATTTAGAAAGTTTAGGCTAATTCTCAGGGAACAAAGTCTACTTTTAGGGAATTCTGATTCATAAAGGGAAATTTTAAACATTTTCTGATTTTTTAAAATAGAGCATCCCTGTGCTGGTGGTAGATTAGAAAGGCTATAGACAACATATCTTGCTGTGCATATTCAATCATCAGGCTTATGCTCTGGGGAAGGAGTCATGGAAACCGTTGATTTTACATTGTTTTTCCTTGGCGAACAGAGCTAGATGCCTAAAAATGTTATTAACTAAGAAAGAATAAGTTCTAGGCTGAGATAGAACTACAAACAGTGGATATGGAAGAAAAGGGTAGAGAAGAAATCTAGAGCATTGAGATCTCAAAACAAGGTACTAAAAGCAGAAGCAAATGAAGAGGAAAATACCAATAACCAGAAAGAAACCAAGCCAGGCGTGGTGGCGCACGCTTGTAATCCCAGTACTTGGGAGGCCGAGACGGGGATCGCAGGTTCGAAGCCAGCCTCAGCTACTTAGCAAGGCTCTCAGCAACCTAGTGAGACCTAGTGAGACCCTGTTTCCAAATAAGAAATAAAATAGGGCTGGGGTGTAGCTTGGTGGTAGAAAGCCTCTGGGTTCAATCCCCAATACAAAAAACAAATAACGGAAAGAAACCAAAATTCTCTCAGCAGCAATAATATGAAAAAGTGTTTTGATGTTCCTACTACACTACACATTGAGTTATTACAGAATAAGAGAACAAAATTAATAATTTCCTTACAATTAAAGGTTCTAATTTTTGTGCTCCAAAAATAAAAGTTGGACCCAAAGGGTAAAAATCTATTGTGGTCTAAAGTAAGAAAATATTTTATCATAATTAGAGATCAAACAATGGAACAGGCTGCCCACAAAAACAGCAAACAGCCCCTCTCCTGAGGTGTTATCATGGGCTTGAAAGACGTAGGGCTTGTAACTTTAATCACAATTCCCATGTAACCCAACAACTGGTGAGCCAATAAGAAGTCACAGAGGATAAAAAAAAATAAAAAGACTACATCATCAGTCATGAATATATTAAAAGAACTTTGTAATATAAAGCTCTTTGCTAGTCTACTATTAAAACTTCTGTGAAAGTACAAAAGCAGAATTCTGCGATAAATAAATGGTTCTTTTTATAAGCATCAAAATACAGTGCAAGAGAGTATGTTCTTTTAATTTCCTTTGATTCTTAAATATATAACACACTTTCATATGTACTTGATAAACTTTTTCCTGGCAAATCAAAACAAAAGATACTGAATAATTTCAACTTATAAAATGCTTTGTAATAGTAAATCAAGTATATTTTCTTAAGAAAGATGTGTTCAAATATTAAACTCTGTGTGTGTGTGTGTGTGGTACTAGGGATTGAACCCAGGGATATTCTACCCCTGAGCTATACCCCCAATCCTTTTTATTTTTTATTTTGAAACAGGGACTCACTAAGTTGCGGAGGACCTTGCTAAATTGCCAAGGCTGGCCTCAAACCTGCGATCCTCCTGTCTCAGCCTCCCAAGTACTGGGATTACAGGCATGCACACCACACCTGGCTCAGATATTAAACTGTTATTTACTCCATTTCTTTGTACACTGTGATTTTACAAGGGAGAGTAAGTGATCACTAAAATAAATCAAAAATTTAATTTTATTGTAAAATTTATCATACTACGCCTAACACCCTCTCACTAATTCAGTCATGGTAGAAGAAACAAATTGTGCATGTGTAGAAAGAGTGTTTGATTTTTAAGAACTGTCCCCCAACTAGCAAAATTTAAAAAAAAAAGTTAGCAGCAACTAAAGTATACATAGTAAGTTAAAAAGCTGAGAAGACATAGTATTAGGAAGCAGCCTTTCCCCATTCAACTTTTTCCAAAATAACGAGAGAAAAGGTATAATAAATAATATTCTGACTCAGACTAATCAAATTCTCAAAATAGCAACAAGAACTTTGTCAAAAAACAGAAGAGAAATGTTACTGAACAACGATACAAATGTAAAAAGGAAAACATAGAATGCGATTAAAAACCTGAGTTTTTATTTGCAGAATCTTCTAGGTTCTCAGCATTTGAAGTGGCTAAATTTTGGTCTAGAGATACAACAGCCCTTTTATCTTCATATGTTCTTGCATCTGGGTTATGGTAGGCATCTATATTTTGTCTGTGCATCCTATTCAAATCAGCTGAGAGGGAAAAATAAGCCATTTATTTCAATAAACACATTTCTATAATTTACTGGTAAGCTTAATAAATTTTCTTAAATAGGGAATCAGAGAGAAAAACATAAGACAAAGCTGGGAATAAATCAATGGTATGTTGGTGCCCTGAAAACAGAAACAAAATTATCAAAACTTTTAAGTTTTAAAAAAAACAAACCCTATAAAATAAACTCAAAATTAGTAGCGAAATTAAGGATACATAAATCTTTGACATTCCATAAAAGCCATATTACTTCATAAATTAAAATTTCTTTAATATAGAACACAGTAACAATTCAAAACAAGTTATAGTGAAATCTAACCAAAATCATAAGCTCTCCTAATGAAAACACATATTCATGCGTAGTGAAATTTTAAAATATATCCAAAAAATTCTTTGACAATTCTCCCTCAAAAGGTGGAACTCAATTCTTTTCCCCTTCAGTGTGGTCCAGAGTTACTAACTCACTTCTTATGACTAGGATATTGCAGAAATTATGGTTTATCACATCTAAGGCTACTCCATAAAAGAGATGGCTTCCACCCTTTCTTGATCTGTGGATCGCTTGCTCTGAAGAAAGTAAACTGCCACATTATGACACTGAAGGAGCCCTATGGAGAGGCTCAGATGACAAGAACTGAGGCCTCCTGAGCCATGCAAGCAAACCATATAGGAAATGAGTCCCCCAGTGCCCATCACGCCGTCAGCTGCCTGCAGCCCTAGCCACCATCTTGGACTACATCCTCAGGTAAGACCCGGAGACAGAATGAACCAGCAAAACCACTCACAAATTACTGACCCATAGAACTGCGAGATAGTAAGAATTTATTATTTTTAAACACTAGGTTTGGGGGTGGTTTACTGTACAATAGATACCTAATACATACAACAAAAGTCTGAGCACCCAGAATGTTGTGTCACACAACCAGTCAATCTCAGAAACCCAAATGTTTGGAGAACTCAAAAGCTTTAGTAAAATGTAGCTCTTCCCCCACCCCCGGCCAAAAAAAAAACTGGGACAGTATGGCAGCAATGAAAGTGAAGTTAAACCTGGATGTAAGAAGGCAGCAAATTATGTTCAAGGATGTATTTTGAACATGAATCACAATTAGAACACCAAACAGAAAAACGGGTAAATAACATTTGAATATTACAAAAGAGAATGGGAGTTCAGGATGAAGAAAGTTCACATCCTGTTATAACATTTAGGGCAGCTAGGACTTAGAAAAACAGGAGCTTCAAGCCGCGCATGGTGGCGCACACTTGTAATCCCAGTACTTTGGGAGGCAGAGACCGGAGGATCCAGGTTCGCTCTTTCTCTCTCTCTCTCTCTCTCTGTCTCTCTCTCTCTCTCTCTCTCTCTCTCTCTCTCTCTCTCTCTACTTAGTGAGGCCCCCCGCAACTTTGTGAGACCCGGTTTCAAAATAAAGTATAAAAAATAGGGCCGGGGATTTAGCGCGGAGGTAGAACGCCCCTGGGTTCAATCCCCGGTACCACAAAAAAAAAAAAAAGAAAAATAGGAGCTTCAAAGGTAAAGATGAGTGGGAAACACTAATGAAGAGATAGAACAATGTGAGAAAATGTTCCAAGGAGGCAAAATATGAAGAGAGTTTCAACATTCTACCACTGAGCTATAACCTCAGCCCTTTTTATTTTTTATTTTTTGCGGTACCAGGAATTAAACCCAAGGGCATTCTAACTCCGAGCTCCACCCCCAGCCCTATTTTTTATCCTTTATTTTGAAACAGGGTCTCACTAAGTTGCAGAGGGCCTCACTAAGTAGCTGAGGGTGGCCGAGAACCCGGATCCTCCTGTCTCAGCCTCCCAAGTACTGGGATTACAAGTGTGCGCCACCACACCTGGCCCCTTTTTATTTTTTATTTTGAAACAGGGTCTCATTAAGTTGCCCAGGCTGACCTCAAACTTGTAATCTTCCTATCAAGTTGGACTTAACTTTTAAGTTAAGTTTGTTTTGCATGCTAGATATAAATAACCCACCAAACATCAGGTACAGAGATGCAAAGACAGGCTGGAAAAAGTTGTAAAAGTGACAAAAGGCAGAAAAAGAGAATTGAAGATCACCTGTAAAGAAGGCCCAAGGCAACAGGGGAGGAGAAGAGATGAGGTGGGAAAGACTGGATGGTGGGATGAGTCTATCTATCAAGGAACACATAAGGTTAGAGAATAGTCCTTAGAAAAAAGACCATATTCAGAGAAGAGTCTAAGCTTGCTCATGATACACATTCAACAAATGGTAACTGAAGCAAAAACAGCATTTCAGAGAATGAGAGGAATTGAAGGAAGGAACTGCTAACCCAGCTCAAAGAGGATATGATCTAATTAAAAACCATTAAATTGAAATAAGGACAATTATTTTTTTAAAACGTAGCATCAAGAAAGGGGTAGAAAGTACAAGTGATATTATAGATGCTTAAGCAATAAGAAGGTGGTAAGAAGTGGCAACAGCACACTTTCTGAACATTTCTATATGGTAAGCAAAGCAGCATGAAGAGCGGAGTGTGTATTTATCTGTCTGTTTTAAAAATACGAGTGACCTAAGCATGGTCAGAGATAGAAGGGAAGAAATGAATGGAAAAACCTAAATGCAAGAGAGAAGGGACTGGGTGAGAACAGAAAAAAGGTGATTGCCAGAAAACCGAGGTGCCAAGGATTGGCAAGGCAGGTATGTGTTCCTGAAATTATCACCAAATCCTGAGATCTATTGGAATATGGGAGGAAAATAAAAACAGAAAGATGATGGCGCTCAAGATCATGAACCTGTGGTCCCTGAGAGATCAAAAAATGAAACAAAATAACTCAGATGAGACAAGCCATGTTACTGTCCTCCAATTCACTAGAACAGCATAAAACTGGCCTATATAAACAAGGAGCTACTATAAATAATGGTATTCTATTTTTTCCTATTGTTAGACTGCAGTATATCAAGTTCACTCCTTCCAGCTCTGCTGCAAAATGAGTGAGTATTAAAAGAATGCAATCTCATTTTGATAGTCACCTACACAAACCAGATACACAGTGTAAGTAAACAAACACGGTAATGAACTTCAAAAACAATAACATATTATAATTGTTTTGATTACACGTGGACCTCTCAATTAGAGTAATATTCAATGTACATATAAAAAGAGAACAAATTGCATCAGAATACATAATTACTAAAGATTTAAGACTATTAGGTTTAGCAATCAAGACAAATTCATATTACTTTTTATTGGAAAAAAAGAATTTGTCAGTCAATTGGTCACTCCCTGTCCATCTTTCTGTGAAGTGGTAAAATAAAAGGTTTAAAATCAGCTAAAAAAAATTTTTAAATACGGTACTTTGATCAAAAGTATAATTTGCCAAATGTAAACAAGGGACTTTATGTTAAATATAAATCATCATTTAACATAAATTTGCTAACACTAAGAATTATAAAACAACAAAAAACAAACCAAAAAAAAAGTTTACAAATTGAGTAGGAAAACAATTCTATTCCCTGAACAATTTATCAGACCAGTGTTAAACTGTATGATCATACAGGTAAATAATACATAAGTAATACCTAATCTTTCATTATCTATTGTATAATCTTTGTTTTTTATAAATCTAAATGAATACTTCAAAATTAAAATTAACTTCACCAGTTAGGTGCCAGTCTTTGTACTTTGGTGGAAAATATGTACTAAAACATTTAAACAAAATAGCTCAGATATGTAATATGACATATTTTCATATTACTATGAGCATGAGAATATTCAGTAATCCACAGCTTGCATGCAAACTTTTAAAATGAATTAAATCAGAGAGCTAAGCAAAATTTCCAAACCTGACATACTAGTAATACATACTTTGAAGTTAGCCTAATTTAAAATATGTATATTTACAAAGATCACAGACTCTAAGATAAGTAAAAACTAACTGGTGATCCAAAAAATAAATCTCACTAACTTAAAAATCACTGAGATCATAATAAGTGTATTCTCTGAACAAATCAGAAAACAGATTAAAAGTGAATAAAAGAAAGCTCTAGAAAATTTGTAAAACCCTCTTCTAAATAACTGATGGGTCTAAGGAAAATCAGAAAACTGAAATGAATGAAAACATAAATGCAACATACCAAACTTTGTGAGATACAGTTAAAGAAATGAGAGGAAATTTATAGCATACTGAAATACACAGAAAATAAATAAGGTCTCAATTCACAATCTAAGCTTCCACATCAAGAAATTAGAAAAAGAAAAGCATAAAGCAAAATAAAGTAAGAAAACAATAAAGGACAGAAATCAATGAAACAGAAAAGGAATAGTACAGAAAGATCAATGAAAACCAAAGTAGGTTCTCTGAAAAGATCAATAAAATTGATAAACCTCTAGCCAGACTGATTAAGAAAAAGAGAATATACAAATTACAAATATCAAAAATGAATGAGTCATTACTATAGAACCTACAGACATTTAAAAAATAAATGTAATGAACAACTGTATGCTCATAAATTCAAAAAGTTATATGAAATGGATGTTTATTGAATGATTTGAACCACCAAAGCACAAACAAGACTAAACAGAGTATCTTTTTATCTACTAAAAAAATTGAATTTATTTATTTATTCATTTATTTATTCATTTATTTTTGTGGTACTGGGGATTGAACCCAGGGGCATTGTACCTCCAGGCTACACCCCCAGCCCTATTTTTTTTTATACTTTATTTTGAAACAGGGTTTCACTAAGTTGCGGAGGGCCTCACTAAGTAGCTGAGGCTGGCCACGAACACAGATCCTCTGGTCTCAGCCCCCCAAGTACTGGGATTACAAGCGTATGCCACCATGCCCGGCAAGAAATTGAATTTATAATTTAGAATCTTCCCCCAAAGATCAATCCCCAACCTCAGATACCTTTGCTGGTATGTTCTCCTAACAAAAGAGGAAATATTTCCTAACTCATATTATGAGGCCAAGCATTACACTGATATCGAAACAAACAACATTAAATAAAAACAAATATTTTTAAAAGCTTAGATGCAAAAATCCATAATGAAATATTAGCAAAAAAAAGTTCTACAAAATGTAAAAAATATATATATAGCATGATCAACTATTTACCCAAGAAATGCAAGATTAGTTGAACATCAAAAAATCAATCAAAGTAGCCTGGGCAACAGATCATTATTAATAATTTAAAAATTTACCATATGTCAGAAGGTTAAAAAGACCAATTTATCATCAATAGTTGCAGAAAAGCACCTGAGAAAACTCAATATACATTTATAAAGAAAACTCTGAGCAAAGTAAAAATAAAACAATGTGATTTTAAAAAAAAGTCTACAAAAAGTTGACGGCTACCTTAATGGTGAAAGACTGAATGCTTGCCACCTACAATCAGGAACAAGGATGTCTACTCATAGTTTCAAAACATTGCACTGGAGTTCCAAACTAGTACAAAAGACACGTAAAATAAGTAAAAGGTGAGTTAGACTATCTTTTGTTTGCAGATAACAGTGACTATTCTCCATAGAAAAATAGAAAAATAAAATAAAACTACTAAAAGTGATTTTAGTAAGGACACAGAATACAAAGACAATATACAAAAATAAACTATATATTTCTATATACCAGGAACAAGTAGATATTGACATTTTAATATATCATTTAAAATAGCATCGAAACACATGAAATATTTAGGGATACAATTAAAAGATGTACAAGATCTGATACTGAAAACTACAAAATATTGCTAAAAAAATTAACTAGAAGCAATAAATGGATAGATATTCTACACACATGGATCAAGAAATTCAGTATTATTAAGATGTTGGCTGTCCCAAATTATCTTTAGAGTTAATGCAATCCCAAAGAAAATTGCATGATGTTTGATTGAAAATGACTAATAGTAAAATATGGTTGTTACAGTTAGATATAGAATGGCCCCTTGAAGAGCTCATAAATTGGCATTTGGAGTTGATGTAATTGAGTCTTGAGGACTGTAATCCCAGCAGTGAATAAAGCCTAGGCCAATAGGGTGTGGCTGCATGGGGGGGGCCCTGGGGCACGGCCTTGGGATTATATAGGGTTCCTCACACCCCCCATCCTTCTATTGTTTCTTGCCTCCATGATGTAAGGAGCACAGCCCATGTGCTCTCCCTCTCTCCACTTCCCGCAGCGATGCCCTGAGATCTGCAGTCCCCAGCCTCACATGGACTGAACCCGAAACCGTAAAAAAATGAATCTTCTTTCCACTAAATTACGTGGTCAATATTTTAGATTATAAACCGGGCGTGGTGATGCACGCTTGTAATCCCAGTACTTGGGAGGCTGAGAAAGGAGGATCACAGGTTGGCGGCCAGCCTCAACTACTCAGTGAGGCTCTCTGCAATTTAGTGAGACCCTGTTTCAAAATAAAGAATAAAAAATAGGGCTGGGGTTATAGCTCAGAGGTAGAATGCCCCGGGTTCAATCCCCAGTACCACAAAAAAAAAAAAAAAAAAAAAGTTTTTAGATTATAGCTCTAAGAATGCTGACCAGAACAATGGTTAACTGATTTTTTTTGTAGGGTACTAGGGATTAAACCCGGGGGCATTCTACCTCTGAGCTATACCCCCAGCCCTATTTCAATTTTTTAACTTTGAAACAGGGTCTCACTAAATTGCTGAGGGTCTCACTAAGTTACTGAGGCTAGCCTTGAACCTGTGATCCTTCTGTCTCAACCTCCCAAGTACTGGGATTACAGGCATGCACCACCATGCCCGGACTGGTCAACTGATTTTTGATACAGGTAACAAGGCAGTTCAATATGGAAAATGTTCTAAAATTGATTGTGTGGTTATAGCATAACTGTGAATATACTAAAAACTACTGATTTATATACATTTTACCTATGTAAATTATGTAGTATAAGAACTGAATCTCAAGAAAGCTTTAATATATACGCATACAGTTCCTATTCTGTTTGTCTAACCAAACAGAATAGGAACTGTCATAGACTGCAAGACAAAAGAAAATATGACAACTGGTAGCAAGACAAAATCCTGGACTAAAGCCCACAAAGTAATGAGGACATTAGGGGAAAAACTAGTAAAATCCAAATAAAGTCTATAATTTCATTACTAATGTTAATTTCTAATTTTGATTATTGTGTCATGAATATGTAACATTAGGGGGAAATGAGTGAAAGGTATTATTTATACTATCCTTGCAACTCTTCCATAAATCTTAAAATTATTTTTCAATAAATAGGGCATGGTGGCACACACCTATAATCCCAGTGCTTGAGAGGCTAAGACAGGAAGATCACAGATTCAAGGCTAGCACACACTAACTTAGTGAGACCCTTTTACCCTGTTCCAAAATAAAAAAGGGGATGGGGATATAGCTCAGAGGTAGAATGTCCCTGGGTTCAGTCCTTAGTACCACAAAAAAGGGGGGTAATTAAAAATTTGAGATATCTCTATACGCTTAATAGAATGGCAAAAATTTTAAAGATGCATAAATTTAAATACTGACAAGAATTCAGAGCAACTGGAAATTCCATATTTTTCTGGCAGGAATGAAAAAAGGCACAACCAATTTGGAAAATGGTCTGGCCATTTCTTACAAAGTTAAATACATCTACTATACAACCCAGAAAGCCCATTCCAACCACTTAACGTAAGAGAAATGAAAACTTAAATTCACACAGAGGTCTATTTTTAAAAGTTTATAACAGTTTTATACATAGAGCCTAAAATGCAAACAACCCAAATGTCCATCAACTGGTATATGAATAAACAATTATGGTAACACCAATCAAGGCAATATTACCCAATAAGAAGAAGAAATAACTAGTGCAACAACGTGGATGAATAACACAAACATTATGCTAAATGAAAAATGCTAAAGACAATGTCAGAATCAAACTCAATACTACTGTGCCAGGAAGCAGATCACAGGATGGCAGTGGCACATGGTTGGATAAGAAGACTGGCTGTAAAGGGAATTTTCTACAGTGCTGGAAATGTTCTGCATCTTGATTGTAGTGGTTGTTATTAGAACCAGTTGTCAAAATTCACTAAACTTTAATAAAAGGGTAAATAATTTTACTGAATGCAAATTTTATCCAAACAAATAACATAAAAATAAAAATAAATCTAACTAGGGTAAAAACAATAAATACAAATAATTAAGGATATATAAAGAAATGTTTGATCATGCTACTAGTCAATTTGAACTATAAGATACTTTTGGCTACCTTCTAAATTGGTTTTAATTTTACTGTTTTACTTTTACTGACTTTTTTCTTTTGGTGTAGTTTTTAAGATTTTAACACATATATAGTTTCATGTAATGTTACTACAATCAAGATACAAAAAGGTTTCATCACCCAAGCAACTATGTTGGAATTCTCCTATAACTAGGTCTCAACCATAGAATGAAGGCAAAGGTGACATTCCTCTGCTGTCTAGCCAGGACCCAAGAAAATCCTCAACTTGTTTTGACTAACCGTCGGACCCAGTCTACACAGCTACAAGTAAAGAACTCTAAAATGGAGCAGTGTCACAATGGAAGAGGTGCGGATCCCCGAGTCACCTCTTGGAGGAGAACCTCTCAAACAGCGCCAGAGTGTGATATAAATAAGAAGTAAACTTAGAATGGCCTTAAGCCTCTGAAAATTAGGGGTTGTTACAGCACTTTTCATTAACTGTTTTGACAAATATCTTTAAGTAATGACATCACTTTCAAAGGAAATATTAAAGCTGGGTGTGGTGGCGCACGCTTGTACTCCCAGTACTTGGGAGGATGAGACAGGAGGATCATGGGTTCGAGGACAGCCTCAGCAAGTAGTGAGACTCTCATCAACCTAGTGAGACCCTGTATCAAAATAAAAATAATAAATCAGGCTGGGGGTGTAGCTTGGAGGTAGAATGCCCCTGGGTTCAATCCCCATTACAAAAAAAAAACCCAAAACCAAAAAAAAAATAAAAGGAAATATTATAGCACTATGTATAAATGAAGACCCAGTTCCTTTCTGATATATATATACAAATAAACATTTAAATATTATAATAAATGTCCATCCATGCATCACCTAAAATCATCTCATCTAAGCTGGGCGTGGTGGCGCACACTTGTAATCCCAGTACTTGGGAGGCTGAGACTGGAGGATCCAGGTTCGCGGCCAGCCTCAACTACTTATCGAGGCCCTTCGCAACTTAGTGAGACCCTGTTTCAAAATAAAGAATAAAAAAATAGGCTGGGGGTGTAGCTCAGAGGTAGAATGCACCTGGATTCAATCCCCAGTACCACCAAAAAAAATTATCTCATCTATAAAAAATTTTTTAAAGTAATAAGAGTTTCCAAACTGTGAGGAAAGTATTTATGAAGTGAAGATAGAAAAAGAACAAATATTTTGGGGAAAAAAGTTATCTTATTAAGTAGGCCTCAAATATATCTTTAAAAAAAATTCACAAAGAGCCAGGCGTGGTGGTGCATGCTTATAATCCCAGTACTTGGGAGGCTGAGACAGGAGGACTACAGGTTCAAGGACAGCCTCAGCAAGTAGTGACTCTCATCAATCTAGTGAGACCATTTCAAAATAAAAATAAAAAATAGGGCAGGGGGTGTAGCTCAGAGGTAGAATGACCCTGGGTTCAATCCCCAGTTCCACAAAAAAAAAAAAATTAACAAAGAATAAAAGGCATAACACATAAGAATTCCAATAATTCAAAAGCTATCAATCTTCTCATTTCATCACTCACCTATCTCTATGAAAACAAGCAACACATAAAGAACAACATGAAATCTACATTTTTAACATTTTAATAGGTACTTTTCTACTTTCCTTTACTTCTCCTTTCTTTTTTTTTTTTTAAACCAGGGGAGAGCGTGAACGCAGTCCACCACTACCACAAATCACGCAGTCAAGTTTCCCACATGTGGGGAAATGGCAGGGGTCGGCTCATCCGGAGTGCAGTGGATGAGCCTCGCCCTGGGAAAACCACTGTCATGATCATGGTATCTCCCCTGACAGCAAAGTATTTTCCTTTACTTCTCCTTCCTAATTAACAATTTCCAAAAATCCATTATCTCTACTTTTATTCTGCTTAGCTACAAACTAGTCAGAAACTATCTTAATATATACAAGTTTTATAATGCATTTTTTCAAACTGCTTGTGTGATTACTAGATCAAAACTTTTTGAAAGTATATAATTGAAAAATAAATTAACATAATTCTGCAACCTGCCAGAAAGTTTCTGAAATTAAGCCTTTGTTTTTTCCAAAGGAGATCTTGCATTGAGCTGGTATACTCCATATATGAATTAAACAAAGCTCCATTCCCACATTTATCCCAGATTTTATATTTTTAAAATGTCTTACTAGTCTAAAAAAAAACACACAAAACAAAAACTTGTAATATGAATTATATTACTCTTACTTTTTTTTTGCGTTACTGGGAATTGAACCCAGGGGCATTCTACCTCCGAGCTACACCCCCAGCCCTATTTTTTATTCTTTATTTTGAAACAGGGTCTCAGTAAGTTGCGGAGGGCCTCACTAAGTAGCTGAGGCTGGCCACAAACCCGGATCCTCTGGTCTCAGCCTCCCAAGTACTGGGATTACAAGCGTGTACCACCACGCCCAGCTTACTCTTACTAAAAAATAAAATATTCTAAGTACTAGTTTGGGTAAACACTTACCAAATATAAACTTTTCTCTGCAGTTGTGTTATATTACCATCAGAAGATAGACAATTTGTAATAAAAATAAATGAACAGTACTCTACAGAAGACTTTCTAACTTCTGTTGTTATTATTATCAAAATGCCTCTTGCATTAAACAACATAGAAAAGACACCTTGGCTTTACAAACTGTGATTTCCTCTTCCTACTCTGTACTTGTTTAAAGTTAATTTTAGTTTTTTTTTTTTTTTTTTGCAGTACCAGGGATTAAACCCAGGGGCATTCTACCTCTGAGCTCCACCCCCAGGCCTATTTTTTATTCTTTATTTTGAAACAGGGTGTCACTAACTTGCAGAGGGCCTCACTAAGTAGCGGAGTCTGGCCACAAACCCGGATCCTCCAGTCTCAGCCTCCCAAGTACTGGGATTACAAGTGTGCACCACCACGCCCGGCTTTAGTTTATTTTAAAAACAAGTCCATTGAAATAGCATACTTATCAGATTTCCTTTTGCATCCCTGAGAGGGGCACCACCTCCACCTTTCCCCCAAGGGTTATAAATTCTCATTTCAGCTTCCAATTTAGCTTCATATTCTTCTTTTTCTTCGCGTTCTTTCTTCCTTCTTTCTTCTCTTTCCCGAATCTGAATGACATAAGAGATATTTAAGGTAAGTTCTGACATGCTAATCAAAGGAGTTAGTAATACCAGATGATATTTTATTTTTCTGGTTAAAAAAAAACTGGAGATATTCTTTCCATTACACTTCATCATAAAGTGTAAAACTTTAAGTTGTTACATAACGTATTACTTTATGTAACACTCAACTTAAAAACACTTGAAAGACTGGAATATATACCTGCGGTTCTCCAAGATCATGCCACTAGAGGCCTTTTCAGCTACTAAAGTCTCTTGAGACTCAACCAACTCCTCCCTCCCTCCCCCAACTTCTACCTGAACCATTCCCTCACTAACCTCACCACTTCCATGGGAACATTAGGGTCTCCCTAGGACGTGCCCAGCCACAAAGTACACTCACTACCTCACCAGACCTACTCTCCCTGGGCAATGTCTATTCCCAAAATTTAGAGAGATTGAAGGTTCAAAGCTTTGAGCTACTTTAAGTACAGCTTTATGAAAGTACACAAAAGAAATATGTTCTTGTCACCACCAAATATAAAGAACAGGGTTGTCCTCTAGGGACATTACGGATAGGCAATGAACAATAATCCGCCTTTTGGAAAGCCACTTTTAAACCCAAAACCATATGCACACAGCCAGGTGCAGTGGTGCATGCCTATAATCCTGGTACTTGGAAGGCTAAGACAGGAAGATCACAGGTTCAAGGCTAGCCTAAGCAGTTTAGCGAGGCCCATCACAACTTAGTGAGACCCGGCTGGGGGTATACCTCGAAGGTAGAACGCCCTTGGGTTCAATCTCTAGTACCACCACCAAAAAAAAAAAAGAAAAACACATATGCACAGTAGCCAGAAGAGTCATCACATCATAATAGACTTCTAGAGCTGGGAAAGCTAGCTTTGTCAGTGGGGTTTCTAATATGCTTATTCAAAACCAGATTTTTTTTTTTTGCAGTACTGGGGACTGAACCAGGGACATTCTACCTCTGAGCTACACCCCCAGCCCTATTTTTTATTCACGCCCAGATCAAAACCAGATTCTGTCAGTCTTCTATTTGTAGAATCCTAACATATAAAAAATAATTGCAAGCCGGACGTGGTGGCGCACGCTTGTAATTCCAGTACTTTGGGAGGCAGAGACCGGAGGATCCGGGTTCGCGGCCAGCCTCAGCTCACTCTCTCTCTCTCTCTCTCTCTCTCCCCCTGTCTCTCTCTCTCTACTTAGTGAGGCCCTCCGCAACTTTGTGAGAC
>PVJS01043464.1:0-17059 GCA_004027185.1 Glis glis | reverse complement strand
TTCCTTCCTTCCTTTTTCCTTCCTTCCTTCCTTCCTTCCTTCCTTCCTTCCTTTTTCTTTCCTTCCTTCCTTCTTTCTTTCTTTTTCTTTTTCATTTTCTTTTCTTTCTGTCGTTCTAGGGATTGAACCCAGGGACATTCTACCTCTTAGCTACACCCCCAGTCCTATTTTATTTTTTAATTTGAAACAGGGTCTCGCTAGTTTGCTGAGAGTCCTGCTAAATTGTTGAGGCTGTCCTCGAACCTGTGATCCTCCTGTCTCGGCCTCCCAAGTGATGGGATTACAGGCATGCTTCCTTCCACTCTAAATATTCAGTCTACCAGGGTGTCATATTCAGGTGTAGCATGTTCTGGAAACCATCACTGGCCATGATTGTCTATGTAGTAGATGAATATCAGGACTTCAGATTAACGAGGGGCATCTTAGCTCACACAGTCCTTGACTGAATCTCTACTGAACAAAGAATCCAAGAACTGAGAATTAAATGAAGCGATTTATTTGCCTTAGGGATGTGGTTTTGCTTTGATGTCTAAGCTACGCTACCATGATGGCTCTTTCTTGCATGTAAAGCGTTGTGTTTTGGTAACAGATATTCACTGTGCAATCACCACTGGGTGACAAGCATTGAGTTGTGGGTTGTGTTTCCATCACATCCTAGAGCAGACGATTCAAAAGCTGCTTCTGCTCCAGTGTCTTCATAATGCTCTCCAGTGACATGGCCATGGACGCCAGTTGATGTTAAAAGTAACGATATTAAAAGCCGGGCACGGTGGCACCCACCTGAAATCCCCGTTCTTGGAAGGCTGAGATTGGAGGATTGCAGATTCGTGGCCTGCTTCAACAACTTAGGGAAATGTTCAGCAACTTAGTGAGATCCTGTTTGAAAAAGTAGATCAAATAAAATGTCAGGGGATGTAGCTTGGAGTTAGAATGACCCTAGGTTCAATCCCTAGTACCAAAAAAAAAAAAAGTAATGACTTTCAAAGGCCCATGCACAAGTCTAATGATTGAAAATACAAACACATAAAATTTGTTTCATTATTAGATATTAATTGGCTCAGTGGCATGGGCAAATTAACTTATCCCTGTATCTATATCATTAAAGTGGATTTTCCTGTCCTACTTGTGATTTTTCTATTTCCTGTTTCTGACTTCCTGAACTTTCATGCCCTGATTGGGGCAAGTATTATGATTTTACTATCACTTTTTCCCTGTCGATTCATGCAATTAGAGCGAATAGGAAATTGAAGGAAACTTTCATATTGATCAAGATGTTTCTGAGTAAACCAGCATTGAATAAGAGGGCAAAATGAACAGACAGACTGGATTAATTTATTCTGAGTAGCTGTCTTTAATCCACACAAAATAAAAATGTTATCTTTAGGAACTACTGAATGATTTTATTATGTATGTTTTCTTTAGTCAATTTCAGGAACAGAATTATAATTCAGAAATACAATTTTCCTTAATTTACTTTCCTTTGCATTTCTCCCATGATGGGTTGGAGCCACGCTAAATTTAAGTTAATGTCATGAACCCCATAGAAACTAGACAAGCATAGGAGAACTCTAATCAAAAGGGATAAGAGGAAGGGAGAGGCCTATCAGATTTTATGGACAGATCAGTAGGGAGCAGTGGCAGAGATTTCCGCAACTAAGTGTCAGAATGACTCCCCTCTTTTGCTAGATCAAGTCAGTCAGCACTGGAGGCTGTGAGAAGAGACATATCCTGCTGAGCTGGAGAGGGTAGATGCAGAGGAAATTAAGAGTTTGACTTTTTGCAAGTGAAATTAAGGGTTTACAATATGCAATTGGTCAAACATAAAGATAAAAATACTTGTTGTTTGGGTAACGCAAATAGATACTAGCTATTAGCATCAATCCAGTGCTAATTTTCCCTTAAGGACAAAGAAAAGCCATTGTAAATGTGAAGTCAAAATTTAGAGCTAATTAGAGAATACCACTGGGAAATTTTAAAAATATAATTAAAAGGGGAAAGGGTTTTATGACTGTCTAGTTCAAATGAGAGTTCTTGTCAGAAACTAAAAATTTAATCTGAGAAATGAAGAGCAAAATGAGGCATGTAATGGAATATTAGAGACACGTGTGTGACTTCTATGATTTATGGCATATTTCTTGGATGAGAAAACTTCAGTTTTATGTTCAACAGTCAAATCAATTATTTTTATTAGATAAAAAGTAATGTCAATTCTGTCACCATTCCGAACTATAGATAGTCAGCTAACTTTAAGGCACTTCAACTAAGTAAGAACCTCATAATAAATATTTCAGGAAAATAGGGAATATTTCTGAATATTTCTGGAAAAAGAGGCAAAGGGTGACACATTTTTTTTTCTAAAACACTAAGTTGTAATTAGTAAGTCACAGCTTTACTCAGTCTCAGGATTACCTTTCTGTCCAAAAATGCTTCTATGACTTAAAAGTTATCTTTTAAAAAGTGCTTAGTGCACTTCAGCTGTCTCTGGTTCTACGCTTTTTAATTTCTCCATTTCCTGCTCAACACCACAGGTCCTCAGCTGATTGAAACTTCACATACACTATTTCATACAGACCTAGTTCACGTCAACATCAATACCAACAACACAGCCACAGCAATGTGTCCTGAACTCTTTCCTGAGCTCCACTCATGGCGCTAGTGCTTTGCAAGAATTCTCCTCTTCGCTTCTCACAACAATCCCATGAAGTAATTTCTATTGAATCCGAGACTCAGAGAAGCCGAGTGAATTGTGAATTGGCAAAGGTCATACAACTGCTGTCAGTCCCAGGATCAAAAGCAGCCTGACTCCAGAGTCACTCTTCGTTTAAAATCAGAGCTGAGTTTTGACCCTCTCTTTCAGATCCTCCTCCTGTGTGACTCGCCATCCCTACACTTAGTGGTTCCACAGAACAATGCCATTTATTATCTTGTGTGATTTCATGGGTTGTCTGGGTTCAGTAGAGTTGATCGTATGTTTCACAGGGAGCTGGCTGGGTCTACAGTCAGCTGGAGGCTTCGGTGGACTGGTGGCTCATTCAACATGGCAGGCAGCTATTGGCTGGATGCTTAGCTGAAGTGGCAATTAGAGCCTTTTAGCCCTGCTCCAAAAGGTCTCCCAACCTGCTTTGAACTTCTTTGTGCGTGATGGGTGGGTTCCGAGGGGAAGCTCTCTTAAACATCTGAAAACAAGAACTGTCGCTCTCTTAAGACTCAGCCTTGCAAGTTATTCAGTGTCTCTTTGGTCATATTCTAGTGGTCAAGGAAAGTGGAGGGTCTGGTCCAGATGAAAAGAATAGGGGAATAGACTCTACTCCTGTTTGGGAGATGTGGCCAAGAATAGGTAGCCACTTAAAATGACCACAACATTAATTTATTGTACTGTAGGCCATGTTGAATTCAAGGAAAAATTAATTTAGGATTTATATTTTAATATAATGACATCAAAATGTCCTTATAGATATATTTAAAATGATTAACTCCTAGATCCTCCTATACTTCTTGAGTCCTAAGCACCAAAGTTACATAATACTATTGTATTAACTAACATTTCTATAATTGCATATTTAATGGCATTCTTCATTGTTGGAAACATATGAGATGTTTAAATCATCCTTTTTTTCATCATATTTTTAATTTTTAGTATTGTTTTTCTAATCTATGTTATTTATATTAAACCACTTCATTCTATTTTAACATATTTTAGTTTGTATTGTTGGGGTCCTGTAGCAATTAAAGTTTCATACAGCTTTTACTCCAAGGCCAAGGAACTGATAGTCTATTTTTCCCTAAAAAGAAAAGATTGTCCACATTTCGTTTCACATATTTGTCTAATTGTATTCATCTAAACAGCATGAATAATGGTTGAAAATGTGTGTGACTAGTTATTTCCTAATTGTAAAATTAATGACAATAGGACTTTAATTTACTTATTTCTCTATGACTTTAATTTTATTATTTCATTTCATGTTTTGTTTTTAAATCACTGAAAGTGTATCAACAAAACTCAGTGCCTATGATATTGTTAGATGGTAAATAATATGATTTAATAGATTTAAATAGATAGTAATATATAACTGTAACCAGTATGGAAAAAAAAACATACTTGTGGTCTTAGCATTATTGAAAAAATGTACTTGAATGATGGAAACGAAATTAAGTAGAGCCTAAATAGGTGCTATGCAAGCTTTCTAGTGTAATAGGTGCTAGTCATTTCCTAAATTAGGCGTACTGCATTCAAATTCTTCAATTAAATATTACCTTTGAAAGTCTGTCCCGGAAATTGATGAATGATTTAACTTATTGTCTACAACTTCCTTTAAAATATATAAATATATGTAATGATATTTGAGACATTTCCCATGCAGTTCTACCGATTCTCTACTGGGATGTTTATACCCATCATTGAATTTAATATACATCAAAAGCTGGAGGGAGAGTCACTACTATACCTATTAAAGGGATGCAGAGTGTAGTAAAGGTCTAAACTCCTGCATGGAAGAACTAAAGAGTAGGTTAAATTAGATCCTTTAATGTGCCATTCCCAAGCCTATGCTATTTAGACTATACTATTAGGTGTCTTACATAAATTATTAAAAGGGCTAACTGTGAGATATTCTCTGTATAACTCACACAACACTAATTTGTTTGTTACTTATCTTCTATGTGTCAGGCAATTTTGAGGCAATGAGGAAATATGAATGAGCAAAATGGCCAGACATGGTGGTGCACACCTATAATCCCCATACCTGGGAGGCTGAAATAGGAGGATTGCAGGTTGGAAGCCAGCCTCAGAAACTTAATAAGGTCCTTAGTAATTTAGCAAGACCCTGTTTCAAAATAAAAAATAAAAATAAAAATAGGGCTGGGGGTACAGCTTGGAGGTAGAATGCCTCCCTCCCTGGGTTTAATCCCCAGCACAGATAGATAAATGATAGATAGATGATAGATAGAGATACATAGATAGAAAGACAGATAGATGATAGGTAGATAGATGATAGATAGATAGATAGATAGATATAGATGGATGGTAGATGATAGATGATAGATAGACATAGATGGATGATAGATGATAGATGATGATGATAGATAGATGATAGATAGATAGATAAATAGATAGATAGATGATAGATAGATAGATAGATAGATAGATAGATAGAAGAAAGAAACGAGCAAAATGGTTGTAACCTTTTAGGTTTCTCAGGTTAGTGGAATAGTATAGCCACTAAGCAAATACATCATTTAAAAGTGCCAAGAGAAAAAGAAACAGACTGCTTCCAGATCGAATTACAGGAAATCAGGAAAGTCTTTCCTAATGAAAATTCATTTGAGCTGAGATCTGAAGAAGAGAGTTTAAAAAGATGAAAGGCAGGAGGACTTGGGAAGAGTTCCAGCCAGTGAGAAAAGCATATTAAAAGCCTTGTTTGGGAGAAAGCAATGCTGAAGTAATTTAAATAAGGTCAGTGTACACCCAGAATTCAAAGAATTCACCGCAAGCTGTGTAAGTGAGGTCTGCAGGTAAGCCAGGACAAGACGAGGTTTTAGATTATGCTAAGTACTTTCATTATAACCTCAGATCACTGGGAGGTCATTGATGTATTTTCAAGGGTGGGTGGCAAATAAGATTTGCATTTTTTAAAACTCTGTATGCTGGAGAGTACAAAGGGGGTACCGGCAGATGATTGAGAAGTTTGAGATATCCTTGTATCTCCAAGTGATGAGATCATATGACATGTTGAATGAATGAGACTAGAATTCAGAGGACAGCTCAATGCTACGAAAAAAGCATTTTACACAGTGATTTGGAGTATAGAGAAGCTAACTAAATTAAAGGGGGTTGAAGACTACAGACTGAAAAAAAAAGTGGGCTGTCTCTAATTTATGAAAAAAAAACTGTGTTTAATGAACAGGTTAGAAAACTCAGCCAAAATTGCAGAAGAGCCACCAAAAGGTTGGATAAAAATGATTTCATAGTAACAAAACAGAAAGTATTTGAAGAAGAAAGGGCCCAACATAATGACCCATGCCTGTAATCCCAGCACTTGGGAGGCTGAGACAGGAGGATCACAGGTTCCAAGACAGTGCATGGTAACTTATTGAGACCCTGCTTCAAAGAAAACATAAATGGGCTTTGAGATGTATAGCTCAGTGATAGAGTACCCTTGGGTTCAATCCCAAGCAAACCCTCCTCCCCCGCCACACACACAGTATTTAAAGACGAAAGGAAGTAGTTAACAATGTTGAATGTTTTTAAGGAGTTAAATGAGACAGGAAGAGTGAAAGTAATTTGAATTGAATAGTGTAGAGACCACTGATTATTGAAAGGAGCAATTTTGACAGAAGTTGGGGCAGAAAGCCAGACTGGCAAGGACTGAGGGGTGAACCCAACCTGAGAAGAGAAAGATAGAAAGACAAGACTGGCTGCTCCAAGTTATAACTCTCACGAAGGGAATAAGGTGATGAAGATTTATAGCTAAAAGAAAAATCAAGCTTTATGGAGGCATAATCAACACGCACTGAATGACACCTATTTAAAGTGAGAAATTTGATAAGTTTTGAAATATGTATACATTGTGAAATTATCACCACTCTCAAGAAAATGAATACAGCCACTAGTCCCTTTCTTCTTACTCCTTTATACTGCCCCCTTCTGCCCCTCCCTAATACTTTGCCCCGTTCCCAAGACAACTATATATCTGCTTTTTGTCTTAATCATTAGTTTTCTTTTTACAAAATCTTATGTAAGTGGAAGTATATTGCTTATCTGACGTCTTTCACTTAGCATAATAATCTTGAGAGTATGTTATACATACTTTTTCCTGAGTAGTGATCCATTATATGGATGTGCCACAATTTATTTTTCCTCTTATACAAGAGCATATATATTACATCTGCTATGAATATCCACGTTGAAAACTTTGTATAGATATATGCGTCAATTTCTCCTGGGAAATACATGGAGTCGGATGGTAGGTGTTTGTGTATCTTCTACCTAAGTGTTTGTCAAAGTGGTTAGACCATAGCCGGGCGTGGTGGCACATGCTCATAATTCCAGTACTTGGGAGGCTGAGACCGGAGGATCCAGGTTCTCAGCCAGCTTCAGCTACTTTGTAAGGCCCTCTGCAACTTAGTGAGACCTTGTTTCAAAATAAAGAATAAAAAATAGGGCCAGGGGTGTAGCTCGGAGGTAGAACGCCCCTGGGTTCAATCCCCGGTACCGCCAAAAAAAAAAAAAGTGGTTAGACCATTTCACATTCTCATCATTGGCATGCCAGAGTTCTAGTTGCTTCACATTCTAAATACTTGGAATTATCACATAATCATATCATTTGGTCAGAAAAGCATTTGACAAAATCTAAGACCCATTCATGATAAAATCTCTCAGCAAACTTAGGGTAGAAGGTACTGAGATAGGATGCAAGAAATACATGAAATATGTAGAAAGGGGACATAAAGGAAGAGCAAGGCAAATAACTTTAGTATGGAGGCCTGTGACAACATTTCCCCAAATCCTTACTCCTCGGCCAGGCCCCTTAGTCCCAAGTTTCTGAGGAATTTATAATTCTTTAATAATTACCCTGAGCACTGTTGACTATCCTCAGATAAGTAGCTATTGATCAGGCAAAAGAGACCATGCAAAAGTTCTGGAAAGGTGGCCTGGACACCATGGTAGAAATTCACTCAGTTACAAAATACCTTGAACTGTTAATTATCCAATCTAGCAATAGTTAAGCAAGAGGGTGGGTCAGAGGACAGTGGTCACACAAGAAAATTTCTTTGGTCACTGTCAGCCATCCTGCCTAGAAATGCTTTAAACAAAAGAGCAATCATCTTGGGCACAGTTAACCATTTCTGAAGAGTTCAAAGAAAAGAGATATCGACTAATAAGATAGTGAAGGCCCCATCTGGACCCTGCAGATGACCAAACCATCCCGAATCATCTTGTGACTATAGGACTGATGTCATCCTCACCTACCTCCTCCTAGCCACCCCTCACAAAAGTCTTCTATAACAGAAGAGCCACGAACCCCCAAAAGCCATCTCTCACTCTGGAGATGGCTGAATTCTTCCTTGAATGTGTATTTCTTGCTTTCCTAAATAAATCTCTATGTCTCTGATTGGCTTGTGCTAAAATTCTTTTCTGTCTGGTCTAGAGATGTATTCCCTCCCTCCCCCACTGGGAACTGGTTTGGAACCTTCACAGAATCAACACTTCTCTGGTGACAGTACTTCCTGAATTTGATTAAGAACATCTACAAACCACATACAACTATAATCATACTCATAAGAAACAACACTTTCCCCCAAGGATCAAGAGGAGGGAAGGATAGCATCTTTCAGCACTTCTATTCACCTTGTATTGGAAGTCCTAGCAAGTGCAGTAAGACCTGTAATCCAAGTAACTTGGGAGGCTGAGACAGGAGAATCACAGGTTCGAGACCAGTCTGTGCAACTTAGCGAGACTTCAGCAACTCAACATTCAGCAATAGAGCGATACCTTGTTTCAAAACAAAAATATAAAAAATAAAAAGGTCTGGGATTGTAGCTCAGATGTAGAATGGCCCCTGGATTCAATCCCCACTACCACAGACGCAGACACGTATGCGGACACATACGAAGACAGGGAAAGGTCACAATATAGATTGAAGATGAAGAAATGAAACTCTTTGTTCTCAGATGATTTCTATGTAGAAAATCCCTAAAATTCCACAATGACAAAAATACTTTGGAGTTATAATAATAGTTATAGACTTCAGAAGTTTCAAATTTCTTCAAGTTTTTGCTTGTTTGTTTTGTCTGTTGTTTTGGGCTCCCTATTACACTTTGGGACAGTAGTAAAATTTGGGAGAGGGGAAGTGTTCTATAAATAGTATTGTGATTAATCTCAGGTTCTTTAGCTTTATTTTTTCCCCTAAAATGAGCTATGGTAAACGTAGAGGAAGCTGGAATTGGGGGAAATGTATCCCATTTGCAATAGGAATCTGGCAAACTCTACTTAGTTATGGAGAATGCTCTTGGATTATTTCAGAATAGTGACATTTTCTCAACCGTTGTCAGAGCCAGGAGGATACTTTTTTGGCTCTTTACTATGAAAACTGAGTCTTCTTGGAGGTAAATCTCACAAATACGCCTGGGCTTCTGTAAGAATTTGTCTCCTATTATTTTCTCTCTCTGCAGGTCCACACTCAGCCCCCAGCATTTAAATTACCATGAAGCTTCTTACCAGGTTAGGACAAGGATGGTTTTTGTTCCAGGTAAGCAGATCTTACCTGTGACTCTGGATCCATAGCTGTGTCCATGTTTCTTAATTGCTTAATTGCCCTGTAATCTCAATTCTCTGATGTTTCCCCCAACCCCCAAAGTCATTGCTTTTTAGTTTCTTCATCTTTTTTGTTGTTGTTGTTGTTGTTGTGAGGGTCAGAGTAACAACTTTTAAGCTGTATATATGTCATCGCTGAAGCCAGAACTCTGTAGTTTGATTATTTCAGTCTTTTATCTTATTTGAGGTATTTTAATTTAGAAGGGTTTACATTCTGTATATGCAGTTTCTGTGTTCATGGATTCAACCAACCATGGATTGAAAATATTTGGAAAACATATTTGTGTCTTTACTAAACATATATAGTCTTTCTTTTGGGGGGGTTCATCGCATCCCTGAACAATACTGTATAAAAACTACTTACATAGTATTTGCATTATAAGTAATCTAGAGGTAATTTAAAGGATATAGGAGGATATGTATAGGCTATATGCAAATACTGCATCATTTTATATAAGGACTTGAACATCTCTAGATTTTGAAATCCATGGTGGGTCCTGGAACCAATTTTGAAGACCTTCATAGTCAAAAGAAAAAAAAACTAAAATGATAATTGTAAAATTAAATATTTTTAACCTACACATTAAACTGTTACCACAGAGAGTTAATCAGTTACTGGATTTATATAAATTTTTTTTTTTTTTTTTTTTTTTTTTTTTTTGCGGTACCGGGGATTGAACGCAGGGGCGTTCTACCTCTGCGCTACACCCCCGGCCCTATTTTTTATACTTTATTTTGAAAACGGGTCTCACGAAGTTGCGGAAGCCTCACTAAGTAGAGAGAGAGAGACAGACAGACAGACAGGGAGAGAGAGAGGGGAGAGAGAGAGAGAGAGCTGAGGCTGGCCACGAACCCTGTTCCTCCGGTCTCCGCCTCCCAAAGTACTGGGATTACAAGCGTGCGCCACCACGCCCGGCTTATATAAATTTTTTTAATGGAGGCATTTGAGTGATTTGTTTTTATCCTTTCAATATATGTTGCTGTTAACAGAAGTTATAAACATTCTTTGGTTGAATATTGTCATGCAAGGAAGGGTAAATTCTCCATTTTGATATTTGAGAAAATAGTGATTGACAAAGTAAACATCAAACTAAGGCTCCCATCACAGTGGATGAACGCTGCTTTAAACAGTACACTCCATTTAATCATCTTGCCAAAGGTTCGCAATTCTGTTATCAACACTTTTTG
Organism: Glis glis; assembly: GCA_004027185.1. Taxonomy (NCBI): domain Eukaryota; kingdom Metazoa; phylum Chordata; class Mammalia; order Rodentia; family Gliridae; genus Glis; species Glis glis. Next base: position 6,558 of record PVJS01043464.1, on the reverse strand, counting down.
TATTAAATTTTTAAAATGATTCATATACTAAATGGAAACCCGGATTTGATTCTCTCCAATGACTCTATCAAATCTCATGGAAGAAATGCTGCTCTTGGTTAATTTCAGCTTGAAATTCTGTAATAATTATTTCTGGCATTTTGGATGGGCTGAAACCTCCAACTTTACAGCTGATTGTGTGAAACTCCTTTCTGTCCCCAAAAGCAATATGACACATAATTATTTTTAAGTGTTTAAAATTCAAATTACTGTTATTTCAGAATTCTATGAAACTCCTTGTGATAATTAGAGCAATGTCGAGAGCAATTTCACTACATGTCTAACATCAGCTTTGGGGGCCTGAATGGGACCAAGTGGACAAGCAAATTGACAGCGACATACCCCTTTGTAGCCCCAGATCTCCAGATTACATCTTCTGAATAGATGTGGGTTTCAGTAATGTCACCCCAAAATTTGTTTGTACTATTTCTTTAGAGAGAGAAAGAGAGAGATAAAAGAGGAATGTTGAGCTCTGACCTATTGGCAGATTTTTCTGTAATATTAATGATTTGAGATATCTGGGTTTGGATCCTGTCACCACTTAGCTGTGTGACTGGGCAAATGACTAAATCATCCTATGCCATTTTGAAATTGAGAGGCTGTATTACTGTGTGGTTTTGTTGTAAGAGTTGGGTTAATATGTGCAGCAACTAGCATATTGTGAGCACTGTTCATACATTGTGTTTCCTAATGTCACTAAGGTTTCCACAAAACATATTGTAAAACTCACATCATAGTCGATTTACAAAGAGTTCTATGGAAGAAAATTTCTTTGGATTGTTAAAAATAATAACTTCAATGAAGGGCTCTTAAATTGATTAGGATATGACAAAACCAATACTGGAAATCATGGCATGAACAATCAGTTCATCAGTTTTCTGCCCTGCTGCAGTTTGAATCTTAAATGTCCACCAAAGGCCCATGTGTAAAGCCTCAGTTCTCAGAGTGATGCTCTTTGGAGGTGGTGGGACCTTTAAGAGATGGGGCCTCAGAGGGCGTCTTATGTCATTGGGGGCGTGTCCTCAGAGGGGATTGTGGGAGCCCCGCCCCTTTCTCTTCCTGCTTCTCTTTTTGGCAGCCTGGCCATGGGTTGAATTGTACTCTTTGTCACACTTTGCTACTATCAAATGCTGCTGTCTTGCCACAGGCCTAGAAGCCACAGGGCCAACCAATCATGGATCAAAACCTCTGAAACTACGGACCTGAATAAATGTGTTCTTTGTATAAGCTGATTATCTCTGGTATGTGTTAGAGTAATGGAAAGATAACTAACACAGCCCTTTCTTTCGACACACACTAATCTCACATCCCATCTACATCTATTATTGAAAATATGACAAATCTTGATATTTCATATTTGAATAGAAATTAAAATATTTGGCAATCAAAATGAGCCCTTTTCTGTCTCTCATACTTCTGTTTACTGGAGAGACTTAAATTACAAAATGATTCATTTTTAGCTCTGCCTAGAATGTCATTCAAAACACACAATAGGAAAAGCAAAATATATTACATGATATTTGGTTGTTAGTGTACAATGAAAGCCTAGATTGCAAAAGGCTTTTGATTACTTTCTGTGCTATTTTATCAGGAGTCTTATTCTAAGTGATGTTCTATGTGCTTTTGGATTTATAATATCACTTTCTTATTTTGGGTCTCTAGGTTTTCTCTTATCATACATTTCTTCTCCTTAATTAGAAATCTCTCTTAACTATTCTCTTTTGTTTATAGGTAGCATGTTCATTTGTTACTGGTTTTCATTTTAGTTAGATGTGGGTGAGACCTGGGAACTGAGATCTTAAACACAATTCTTATATACAACCAATCTTGTGAACCAATAAGCTGGTGAATCCAATCATTATTTATTAATCATGTCCCTTTAGATTGAATGTATTATTAAAATTAATTTCAACTGTTTCATTTTAATTTTTTAATATGGCCAACATGAAATATAGATTTTGTTTGTTGCTCACATTGTAATCATGGGACAAAACCATTCTGGAGTAATGATTGTGGTACAGGAGAAACATAAATAACATTAGGAGATATTTTATAAAATAAATATTAAAATAAATATTGCTTGCAATACCTGTTTTTATTTTTTGTTTGTTTGTTGGTTTTTGTTTTGGTACCAAGGGCATTTTTTTGAGCCCAGGGACATTCTACCTGTGAGCTATACCCCAGCCCCATTTATTCTTATTTTTTAAATTTCAAAACAGGGCCTCACTAAATTGCTGAGGGTCTCCTTAAGTTGCTGAAGCTGGCTTAGAACCTGCCATCCTCCTGTCTCAGTCTCCTAAGTACTGGGATTACAGGCATGTGCCACCACACCTGGCTACTTTTAATATCTTTATGGAATATGATAGATTTGTTTTCAACTTTTGGGTAAATGATATTATAATAATTCCATCACCTATCAGGGTTTCAGATTTTAAATATACAGAGTAACTCCCATTTGAATTAGTATTTTTAGAAAGTTGGTTAAAGAGGCTTACAATCTCAAATTTTTTTTGCAAGTGCGAAATGTTCATCGTGTTAACTATAGTCTAATAATTATAGGATTGTTAATTTGGTAGAATGATAGAATTGTTAGTTTTTAAAGGTCTATAGAATATATTTAGTATACACTATTTAGCATCTCACTTTTTAAAACATTTTCAATGCTATTTCTATAAGCACTTATTTCTTAAGATTTAGTTTGTATTTTTGTAGTTTTTGAATTTAGTTTGTATTTTCATTTTTATTTTGTTTTCTTAATTAAGAATGAGAGCAACATCATTTATTGAGATTCGGTTCTGTTTCAGGCATTATATACTGGTCATTTCCGAAATATCGCCTCATTTAATTTTCATAATCCTATGGTATGAGTATGAACATACTCTGTGTCCACTCTGATAAATGGTTTTCACTGTTACTCCAACAGTAATTCCACTGATAAGTGGCTGAGTCCTTGTGAGGATACAGACCTTTCAGATGTGAGAGCCTATCCTGTCTAAAATGCTACCCAGTCTCCTATCAGACTTCTTTATAAACTATAGGAACGAAGCAAACAGTGGGTAACAATGAGAAAAATTAACTCTTAAAGTACGATTTCATAAACTGGATTTAAATCGATAAAAATAATAATCTTCATCCTCTTCAGTGCTAGTTAATAGTATTAGCCTTGCTTGGTTAGTTTTTTTTTTTTTCGGTACCGGGGATTGAACCCAGGGGTGTTCTACCTCCGCACTACACCCCCGGCCCTATTTTTTTATACTTTATTTTGAAACCGGATCTCACGAAGTTGTGGAGGGCCTCACTAAGTAGAGAGAGAGAGAGAGAGAGAGAGAGAGAGAGAGAGAGACAGGGAGAGAGAGAGAAAGAGCTGAGGCTGGCCACGAACCTGGATCCTCTGGTCTCCGCCTCCCAAAGTACTGGGATTACAAGCGTGCGCCACCACGCCCGGCTTGCTTGGTTAGTTTTTAGTGTCATTTTTGAGCCATTTTTCCTTCTTTGCCCTGTTTCGTTATCTCTAAGTTCCCCCTTTTAAGAGATATTTTAATTTTTGCTTCATTTTTAACCTTACACCCCTCCTAGCCCTCAAGGTTCTACTGCTTATGATCTCTCAGATATGATACTAGCTTAGAATCTCTCTCTCTGTTCTAATATCTCCTCAAACTACTGTGGTCCATATTTCTACCATTTTTTAACAGAACATGGATATGACTACGATTATGAGTAAGAAACACATATAACCTATAGTCACCTCCAAGTAAATATAAATTCCCTCTTATTTTCTGATGTATCATTCTTTTTCTTCCCAACAGCACTGCTGCATGTACAATACCTGGATTCGACTAGACTAGAGAATTTGGGAGGCAGGAAAACATATTGGTTAAACCTGGGCTTTTAGATTCGCTTTGCTATTTGAGGGCTGACTCCACTACTTCACTCTCTTTATGATTTTGGGAAAGTAACTTTATCTCATAAAATCAAGATTATACTATTGACTATCACAGGAGTGGATAGTGTGAGGGTACAATGCTTAGACACAATGCATTGATACTACTTAACATATGTTAGCTGTTATATTATTTGGTGGATTGTGTCCTCCCAGAAAGATATGTTCACATCCTGACCCTCAGCATGTTAGGGTGTGATATTGTTTGGAAACAGAGTTGCTGCCAATGCAATTGGATGCAGTTGAACTGGAGGAGGCTGGGTCTCTATTCCAGTATGTGTGGTGTCATTAGAAGAAGGTGCAGAGATGGAGATGATTTCAGACAAAGATGGAGGCAGGGACTAAAGTGACGTATTCACAGTCCACAGAATGTCACAGATCGCTGCCTCTCACCAGAAGCCAGGAGAGGGCATGGAACCATTTCTTCTTCAGAGCCCTCAGAAGGAACTACCTGTGCAGACACCTGTATCTCAGACTTCTGAACCAAGAAGATAAATTTCTCTTTTATTAAGCAACCCAGTTTGCAGCACAATGTTACGACAGTCCTGGGAAATGGATACATCTTATTATCTCAATTTTTATGACTCACATTATCCTTTTGCTCCAATTTTACTAGATGTGCTTTTCGTTGATTAATTTCTCCTTATGCCAGCTCATTTCAGTTTTTTAATATATGTTTGGATCGCCAGCATATTCTCCCTACTCTTAGCCTTACTTCCTATATATTTTTATTCTAACTTTCATCATATATTTTATTGTTTATATATTTTTCCTTTGTTAGAATATAAACTCTAAATATTCAGGAACTAGAAATTATCTGATTTTGATTCTTTGTTTACCCAGTATCTTTCACAGAGCTTTGCACATAGAATAATCTAAAAGGTTTTTTGAATTTGAATTATCTTTGGTTTTAGAAACTGGGAACATGACTATTGTTTCTAGAAATTACATGTAATACTAATTCTAAAATTCATACAAATATTGGAAACTAATAAAACTAATGAGAAAACATGCTGTCCAGTTATGGTATGTGAATTTGTTTTTCTGTGATGAGGTGCAGTTTGTAAGACTAAAAGCCAGATGCATTTTGTGGTTAAAATTTTAGTATTAAGCTAGGCCTGGTGGCACACACCTGTAATCCCAGTACTTGGGAGGCTAAGACAAGAGGATCGTAGTTTGAGGCCAGCCTCAGCAACTTAGTGAGGCACCCAGCAACTTAATGAGACCCTGTTTCAAACTAAAAAATAAAGTAGGACTGAAAGTATAGCCCAAAGGTAGAATGCCCCTGGGTTCATCTCCCAGTACCCCCAAAAAATTAGCATTAAATTTTTTCTATCATCATATTTGCAAATTAAAAAAATATCTAACTTCAGATGGTTTCCTTGTAATGGGATATGTATATTTTAAAAAGTTAGATTTTGAGGTGGGTATGGTGGTGCACTCTTGTAATCTCAGTACTTGGGAGGCTGAGACAGGAGGATCGCAGGTTCACAGCCTTAGGCCCTCCGCAACTTAGTGAAACCCTGTTTCAAAATAAAGAATAAAAAATAGGACTGGGGGTGTAGCTTGGAGGTAGAATGCCCCTGAATTCAATTCCCAGTAAAACACACACACACACACACACACACACACACACACACACACACATACACAGATTCTATCAAGTTGATTATTACGTATTATGTTAAATTTAAAAAATGTCAAATTATGAGTAGAACTTGGAGAAGTATTTAAAATCTGAATGTTGTTGTCCTAATTTACCTTTGCATTTTATTTCTATACTAAAAGAAAAATAAAAACTCTTAGCTCTTTAGCACTTCTTGATTAACTGAACACAAGGTATGTAACATATTCCAGATCTACCACTTATTTCATTAATGTTCACTACAGCCAGGTGCAGTTGTGCATGCCTGAAATTCCAGTGCTTGGGAGGCTGAGACAGGAGGATTGTTGGTTCAAAACCAGCCTCAGAAATTTAGCCAGACCCTAGTCAACTTAGTGAGACCCTGTTTCAAAATGAAAAAATGAAAAGGACTTGGAGTGTAGATTGGAGGTAGAATGCCCCTGAGTTCAATCCCCAGTAACAACAACTACAACCACAGAATGCTCATTAGATAAAGATACCTTCATTCCATAATAATAAATGATATGTATATAATTTCAAACATGATACCTCAGGCAGGTCTGAATGCTAGGGAGCAAGAGGAAAATGACCATTCATGCTCTCAATCTTACAGTTAACAGGAAAATATAGAATTTAAAACTAGGTATTTGCAGGAGAGAGTATGGATTGTTATTGGCACCTGACTACATTAATAGACTTGAAGTCCAGGAAGCTTATACCTCAGATTAGGAGGCTGATCCCTTTGTGGTATGTAGAGGTCAGTTTCCTGTCCCACCTGTGTCTGTTGGCCTCAGCCTGCCAATTGTATCACCATCAGATTTGTGGCAACCGTGCATTTTACACTTCTTTTTTTTTTTTTTTGCGGTACCGGGGATTGAACGCGGGGGAGTTCTACCTCCGCGCTACACCCCTGGCCCTATTTTTTATACTTTATTTTGAAACCGGGTCTCACGAA
>PVJS01043462.1:0-17060 GCA_004027185.1 Glis glis | reverse complement strand
AAAAAAAAAAAAAAAAAGATGTTCTAAAACCGTCAATGTGAGCCCTTAAAAATAAAGAAAAACAAAACCCACATCTCAACTTTAAAGATTTTAATAACCTGTCAAAATGACAGTTTTGCAACTACAGAAACAGGAGGCAGGAAACAGAAATCTTTTCTTATGTTATAGTCTTGGGCTTAGGTATTGAAAGGAAACAGGCGCTTGGAGCTTTTCACAGTTGAGGAGGCACGAGCAGGTATGGCTGGTTCTAACTCTGATGTCTCCTCCACCAAAGCTGTCAGCTCAGGAACACTGCTGCCCATTGATCCCCAGCCAGAGCAGCGGTTTCGGGGGCTGTTCGAGGGGGTTTTTGGCTTCCAGGCTAACAGCATTGCAAGAGCTTAGAAATGACAGCTGAACAATAGGAAAATTCCACCATGTTGTATTTGTCACGAGAACAGGAAAGCAAGTTCCGAGATGCCAGTAGCAAAAGCTATGGCAGGAGGGGTCCGTCCCTTTGCTCCCTCCCTTCTGGCCAGACTCAGCACCAAAGCAATCACACAAGTGTATGAGAAAGCCCTCTCAAAGGCCAAATTTTCCTATTTTCTAAGAAAAAGGATCTTCATAACTAGAGTGGAGTGCATTGTTATCAGATAAAGGCCAGTGTAGCAGCATGTACAGCTGAGTGACTAATAGCGTGTTATTATTTGAGGGTGATGGTTAATACAATAATGTGCCAATAAATGACTCAATCCTCAATCCCTATTCAGAAGATTTTATCAGATGGATTTTTAGAGCTTGCATGGAAATACGAACAACCATTTACCTGAATAATCTTCTCCCATGTCTCTGTAGAAAGTGGATGTTCTCAGGCGTCCCCTGAAGAACATACATATATCTGTTTTCTTTTATGTATTCCTATTTTTTCTGTTATCTCTATTCCAGAAACTTCCAGGTCATTTACAAGCTGCTCCCCTCTCCATGAACAATGAAGAAGGAGGCCTTGGGCCACCTGGGAGAGTTAGTGTTTACACTAACCCTGTCCTCAGCCTTGCCTGTGCTCTCTGGCTGTTGTTAGGGGCATACAGGAACAGTAAATAACATTTGAAAGGTGGACAGAGTAAATCCCAACTATTTTACCGTTTGGAAATTCTCTTCTAATGTTAGTTCATCTGCATGCTCATCTCTCATGGCAGCTCATTTAAAAAGAAATATCCTGCTGTCTTTGACTGAACAGTCCACAGTAAGCATTTTCCTTGCTTTCTGTAGGTGTAGTATTCCAAATGGCTTCATTGTAACATTATTTAATTCCTGCCCTATTATTGAATAGGTAGCTTCTCTTCCTGTCTTTCTTTCTTCCTACTTCTTAACTTCCAATCCTACTTTCTTCTTTCTGCCAGAAGTTCTACTGCTTCTTATTAATTTTGTTTTTTATACCAAGTTTCCAGAAATGGAATTACTGTGTCAAGGCAAATTAAACTATATATGTGTGTGTATTTATTCTTTCAAAGTATTAGTAGAAATTCACATTGCCAGAAACAGTAAATATATCAAATTCCATAAGCCTATTCTAACAGTTTAAATTGCCAAACAATTCCCATTGTTATTTTTATGTATAGATATTATTTTTAGCATGATTCATAATTTTAAGTCTTTTATGCTAATTATTGTTACTCTTATTCAAATAATTCTGGGATTTTTATCTTTTTCTTACTAATTTGCATACATTTTTTAATAGTAAAGAATTGCCAGGCATGGTGGCGTATGCTTGTAATCCCAGTACTTGGGAGGCTGAGACAGGAGGATCACAGGTTCTTAGCCAGCCTCAGCAACTTTGTGAGGCCCTCAGCAACTTAGTGAGACCCTGTTTCAAAATGAAAAAATAAAATAGGGCTGATGGTGTAGCTCAGAGGTAGAACGCCCCTGGGTTCAATCCCCAGCCCCCCCCCAAATAATAAAATAAATAGTAAAGAACTGTAGCTAGGCATAGTGGCATATGCCTATAATCCTAGTACTTGGGAGATTGAGACAGGAGGAGCCCAGGTTCATGGCTAACCTCAGCAATTTAGTAAGGCCCTCCACAACTTAGTGAGACCCTGTTTCAAAAAAATAAAAATAAAATAATAATAATAATGATAGGGTCGGGGGTGTAGCTCAGAGGCAGAATGCCCCTGGGTTCAATCCCCAGCACCACACACATACAGAAAGAATTTGTGCAGGGTATAGTGGCACATGCCTGTAATCCCTGTACTTGGGAGTCTGAGACAGGAGGATCATGGTTTCAAGGCCAGCCTCACACCTTAGTAAGATCCTGTTTAGAAATAAAGTAGGGGTGGGGGTATTGCTTGGAGGTAAAGTGCCCCTGAGTTCAATCCCCAATATAAAATAAAAAGAGAATTTGTTATTATATTTGCTGTGTACAGATTTCACAGTTTTTTGGATGCCTTTCTACTTTGGTTATGGAAGATAATTTTTGGAGATGAAAAGGTTTTCAAAGTCTTTTTAGCTAAATTTATTGATTTCTAGTTTTGTGATTTAGTCTTCCAAAGTAAGTAGTCTACTATTTATATGTTTGATAAGTTCAGCTTTTTCTATAAAGATAACATTTAGTGTTTATGGTATTACAGCATGTGAGATAAGTATAAAGGGATTTTCTGTTCCAATCACTCACCACTAACCACTGTTCCTTTTCTTCCTAGTCATTTTATAAGGCCTTCCTTGTTATATATTAAATTCTTTCCTTGGGTGGTAGTTGGGAATTGAACCCAGGGGTATTCAACCTCTGAGCTATACCCCCAGATCTTTTTATTTTTTATTTTGAAACAGGGTCTCTCACTAAGTTACCGACTATGAGCTTCAAACCTGTGATCCTCCTGTTTTAGCCTCCCAAGTACTGGGATTACAGGTGTGCACCACTGCTCTTGGCGGTGATATATTAAATTTTAAAAACTGTCCAGCTATTGCAACCTAGTGTTACACAAGTATTTATTGTATATACGTGTATGTATTGCTTTGGAATATATTTGATATACATCAAATATTTGTCAGTACTGACTCTTGTTTTTAGTCTTTTCTAGAATGTATGTTGATGTTTTGCCTCTTTCTTCTTTTTTTTTTTTTTTTTTTGCGGTACCAGGGTCTCACAAAGTTGCGGAGGGCCTCACTAAGTAGCTGAGGCTGCCCATGAACTCTGATCCTCCTGTCTCAGCCTCCCAAGTACTGGGATTACAAGCGTGCACCACCACGCCCGGCTGCCTCTTTCGTCTTTTAAATGAAATTCAAAATCAGATTTAAAAGCATCATGTTAGGACTTGATGGTATTGCTTTAAACCTGAGAGATTCTTTTTGAGCTACTCGGGAGAAGGAGACAAATGGTGACTGAGATGTTTTAGCAGTGGATGTCTTCTTGGGTCAACATGGGTTTTAACTCATAACAGCTAGAAGTATTAGTGAACTAAAAACCCACGTAAATGACAGCCAAGGTGAGGACTCCAGATCCCTATCAGAGGAACATGTCAAGAATCAGATCCAAGGGGCGTGAATTAGCCTGGAGAGGTAGAAAAGTCTAGAACTTTTTCCAGAAGTCTAGAACTGAGGGGCAAGAGTAAGTCAGAAAACAGACTGCATGAGCTTGACTCATAACCAATCTCTTGATGCTTCCTCCTGGGGCTCTGGACACTCCATCGGATTCCCCTTTGTATTAGCGGCTTCATCTTAGGCCTGGTTACACACTTTATCAACTAGAAACCAATTCTCATAACCCTGCGCAAACTGTGCGTATCAGCGAAACCCAAGCATCACTCAGGGGTCCAGTGCTTGACACAGTCTGTGTATCTCACCGTAATTGCCTCATGACGTATTTTTGAATATGCTGATATTCTGCAATATTTTCTTCTGAAATGTGTACTCTTTTGAATTTATAATATTTACCTTTACTCTTTTCCAACTTCAAAATTGCTTTTTTAAAAACCAGAAAGACAAGTGATGCTATCTTAACTATAAGCACTGGTTTCTAGGAATGAAGTATTTTTAATAAAAAATTTCAGGTAGGCTGGGTGTGGTGGTGCACACTTGTAATCCTAGTACTTGGGAGGCGGAGACCAGAGGATCCGGGTTCGCAGCCAGCCTCAGCTACTTAGTGAGGCCCTCCGCAACTTTGTGAGACCCAGTTTCAAAATAAAGTATAAAAAAATAGGGCCGGGGGTGTAGCTCAGAGGTAGAATGCCCCTGGGTTCAATCCCCGGTACCGCAAAAAAAAAAAAAAATTTCAGGTATATTCATATATTCTATTTCCTGAAATCAAAATCAAGATAAACAGAGAATAATAGGCCAGATAAGTTCCCTATAAATCTATCCTTACTCAAACATTGCTAGGACTGAAATAAATTTTATTTATGAATGTTTTCTATAATTCTACAGAGCTCTTTATTTTTATTATAAACTCTCTTTTTTTGGTATTGGGGATTGAATCCAGGGGCATTCTACTTCTGAGTTACACCTCTAGCCCAGCCATTTAATATTTATTTATTTATTTATTTATTTATTTATTTATTTATTTATTTTTGGTACTTGGGATTGAACCCAGGGGCATTCTACTCTGAGCTACACCCCCAGCCCTATTTTATTTTTTATTTTGAAACAGGGTCTCACTAAGTTGCAGAGAACCTCACTAAGTTGCTGAGGCTGGCTTCAAACCTGCAATCCTCCTGTCTCAGCCTCCCAAGTACTGGGATTACAGGTGTGGGCCAATGTGATGAGCTTCTTTTTTTTAAGAAGCATCTCACTTTTATTATAAAATTCTTAACAATTTATTAAGAATCATCTCAGAGAAAAGGGCAGTGGGTTTCCTGGGAAAAGTAGTCTCTGGTTTCTCCAGGCGGCGCCTCTCAACTAGAATCTGTGTGGAGAAGCCCGTGGCAGTGGCAGTTGGAGCGCATCGTCCTGCAGCTGAGTCCGCTCTGGCCGAAGTCAGGATCCAGGGAGTGGGTTTCATCCACCTCATCTGGAGCAATTCTTATTTTGGGGGGGGGGTACTGGGGATTGAACCCAGGGCATTCTACCTCCAAGCTACACCCCAGCCCTACTTTTTTTAATTCTTTATTTTGAAACAGGGTCTCACTAATTTGCGGAGGGCCTCACTAAGTAGCTGAGGCTGGCCGCGAACCCGGATCCTCTGGTCTCAGCCTCTCAAGTACTGGGATTACAAGCGTGCGACCACGCCCGGCTCTCTGGAGCAATTCTGTTGTTCAGTAGTCCAGGGCGCCTCTGCCCCCCTCTCTCTGGAGCGACTCTGTCGGTTCCAGGGGCCAGCACACAGCAGCAACAGGTGCGGATGATGAGGGTAACAATCTTCCTGGTGCCCTACCTCCAGCTCTTCCTGTCGTCCCAGGTCTTGGAGATGGGCTCATGATGGGGTTGCTGGGTGCTGGCCTGGGGGGGGCCTCAGGGCCATGCTGGGGGGCTGCGCTGGGAGTGGGGGTCATCTTCCGCGGGCAGCTCAGGGGAATGGCAGGTAGGCTGTCTCTTCTGCCCTTCTGCCTCGACTGTGTGTCCTCCTTAGAGGACAGGAACCAGAAGGCATGAAGGTTGGGCTGCCTGGCTCTCCTCTTGGGCGGCAGAGGGAAGGCAGAAAGATCTGCTGGGGATGGAGGTGACAGGACACACGGAACCTTGGGCCCAGCCTGTAAGGTGCCCCCTGCCCCGTGGTTCGCATGGCATTGGATCAGCAGGTATGTAGCCACTGCATTGTCAAACATCCTGTTCGACTCTGACAGCCAGGTCTGGTGTGGGTCATAACCCAGGCAATGCATGATTCTCAGGATTGCAGGGTTCAGGCGTTTGGGGAGCAGCTCCCTAGGAGGAGGTGGATGCTCCTTACCCGTTTTCAGCCAGGCGTGCTCCAGGATTTCGTCGGCGGTGGACCTCATGTCTGGGTTAACAATCAATAAGTGGCTGAGGATGAATCCTGCCTGGACGGTAATGTAAGGGGGCACCGAGTACCTTCCCTGCAGCACCTTCTCCTGCAGCTGCTCCCAGGTGGTGCTGGTGAACGGGACACAGTCTACGAGCATAAAGTAGAGGATGACCCCCAGGCTCCAGAGGTCTACCTCAGAGCCAAGGATGTGGCACAATATCAGGGAGTGTCACAGCCGGGGTCAGCTTGTGCTCAGCCTTGAAGTGACAGCTCAGCCCAAGGCCAATGACTTGGATGGTCCCTTCCAAGTCCAGGAGGATGCTATGTGGCTTCAGGTCCCTGTGCAGGATGCCTGTCTTGTGGAAGTAGCACACTGCACTCACAACCTGCCGGAACACCCTTCAGGCCTCCTCCTCCTCCAAACTACCAACTCCCTGACGTGGTCCAGCAGCAGCCCCCGGCTCATGTGCTTCATCACCAGGTAGACGAAGTCACCTGTGTCTATGACCTCGAACAGCTGGATGACGTTCGGGTGCTCTACTGCCCTCATGATAGCAATTTTGGGTCAATTGAAGGGGTTGTCCCTAAATGAAGGCAAGACCTTCGCAGCCCTCGGTCCCAGTGAGGATATGGTGAGCCAGTTTGACCCTTGCCAGTGTCCCTCAGGACCATGTCATTGTCCATGAGGACATCCTCACAGGGAGAGCTGGCTGCAAGGCCTGGCCAGGCCTCTCTATTCTCTCTCCTAGCATTGTCCATTGAAAGTCACAATAGCAATGAATGATGCTAGCTAAAAACAAAACAAAACAACAGCAAACCAACAAACAAAAGTACAACAAAATAACAAACCCAAACAAACAAATACACACACAAAACAACTAGCCAAAAGCCCAAACCAATAAATCAGATCCAAAGCCACCAATCCACCAAAAGTGCTATCTTGGAGTCCAACAGGTCACCACCAACAGCTCCCTGTACTAATGGACAAAACCCAGCATCGGCGAGGGCCTTATATAGCCGATCCTGGGGACTCCCTCACCTGGGCTCTCACTGTGGTCATCTCACTTTTGGGCTCCAGGACTTTTCCATTTTAATAAGAAGAATAAGAAGGACTAGAAACTTTTTTGCTTTGGTGAGTTATGGAAGCTGATGTTTACTTGTTTAGAAATTAAAATTTGTAGGCCGGGAGTGGTGGCGCACGCTTGTAATCCCAGTACTTTGGGAGGCGGAGACTGGAGGATCCAGGTTCGCGGCCAGCCTCAGCTCTCACTCTCTCCCTGTCTTTCTCTCTCTCTCTCTCTCTACCTAGTGAGGCCCTCCGCAACTTCGTGAGACCCGGTTTCAAAATAAAGTATAAAAAAATAGGGCCGGGGGTGTAGCGCGGAGGTAGAACGCCCCTGGGTTCAATCCCTGGTACCGCAAAAAAAGAAAAAAAAATTGTTAGCCAGGCATGGTGGCACACGCTTTTAATCCAGTACTTGGGAGGCTGAGACTAGAGGATCCAGGTTCATGGTCAGCCTCAACTATTTAGTGAGGCCTCTAAAACTTAGTAAGACCCTGTTTCAAAATAAAGAATAAAAAAATAAGGAATAAGGCTGGGGGTGTAGCTTGGAGGTAGAACGCCCCTGGGTTCAATCCCTGGTACCGCAAAAAGAAAAAGAAGAAATTAAAATTTGTAGAATGCTTCAATGGTGTTTTTCATTTCAAGTCAAAGAAAATCTAATAACTTTTGGCTTTTAAAGACATCATATCTACACTCAAGGTATTCGATTTCTTTACTCAAGGTATTTGATTTCTTTACTCAAGGTATTTGATTTCTTTATCTTTCATCTTGAAATGATTGGTGTTAAAAGAATGGTAGCATGTCACTCACATCATGATAACAAAATGCTCTGTTCCCTAAGACACCATAGGGCACGTGATTAACACCTATGGGGCTGAGGAAAAGGGAGCTTTCATCCTAATTGCCTCATAAGGTCCTTATCACATTTCTTTCATTTAATTATTATAGACTCTTTTTTAAATGACATTTCCATGAGTAAATATTTAAAAACACAAGTGTCATAAAGAAGTGAATCCTTTACAATACCGTATTCCAGTGTTAGATCTGAATACCAGAGTTCTCTGAAACTTCAGTGTTCAGTGTGCAATTCAGGTTTGAAAGTGCTTCCCTGCTCAGTCCTCTAGGAATAGCTAACATAGACCATTCAATTGTATCTGTCTATCACATTCCTTGAGGAAATGTCTCCTTCCCCTAGCTCTATCCAGGAGAGCCAAATGGTAACAGTCATCATTTATGTGATTTCAGATCCTGTACTACAGTGACTCTTCTAGAGGAGAGTCTCGGAACCAAATGAAGATACATGGTATCCCAGGGCACTGATCATAGCGCTCCATCCTGGAAAAGCCACAAGTTACTGACATGCTTGGTTCTTTGCAGCGATCCCCTGGGGTACCCATTTCTGCACATCTGTGGCCCTGGCTGTGGAGTACTTTGAATCTGCATGCTCACATCTGTGACTCTTTTCTTTTCTTTTTCTTTTTTTTTTTTTTGAGGTACTGTGGATTGAACCCAGGGGCATTCTACCTCTGAGCTACACCCCCAGCCCTATTTTTTATTCTTTATTTTGAAACAGGGTCTCACTAAGTTGCGGAGGGCCTCACTAAGTAGCTGAGACTGGCTGCAAACCTGGATCCTCCAGTCTCAGCCTCTCAAGTACTGGGATTACAAGCGTGCGCCACCACGCCCGGCTCTGTGACTCTTTTCTGAGGCCTGTCCTGGGCTACTCAAGATGTTGGCCTTCACACATTACCCATAAGTATTGCGAAAGTTAAAAGCACCCGACATTTGTGCTTCTCAGGTGGCCTCTAGCCAATGGCTAACTGATGTGGGAGTTTAAAAGTCCAACAAACTTGTCTTGTGTCTGGACAAACTCGGACCCTATTTACACATTAGCGCTCCCTTGGAGAATCAAGGGAGGCTGGAATTTTACCTGAAATCACACCCTTGCTTGGCTTCTGCCCCCTTCCCTAGCCTATTCCCTGCCACGACCCCTCAACCCCTTTCCTTTTCCCTGAAAGCACTTCATTATAAATCACACTTGCACACACAGCCTCATCCCAGGGCCCACTGCAAGGGAGTCTGACTCAAGCTGGGCCACTGGGATGGTTACTTGGAGCCTGGAAGTAGAGTTTGTCAGGATGTGAGCCTGCAGCTGCTGGTGGCTTGAGAGCATGAAGCTGACCCACAGAGAGGTGCAGGAACAACCCTACTGAAGGTCCTGCCTCCATCAGTATATGAGGCTCTCTCCACTCCTAAATGTGGTTGAGGTAGTTAAATTAGGTTCCTGTCATTTGCATCCAAGAAAATCCTAACTCAAATGCTAAAGTTTCTCTCCATGGTCAAACAAACAAACAAAAACAACAACAACAAAAAAAACCAATCACACATAACTTCGCACCTGATTTCAGGGGTTCACAGTCTCCTGGATTCTTTACTGCTCAGCCCACATATATTGGCATCATTTAAACGCTGATAATTTCTTGAGGATTAAACACTTAACAGGTTGCTCATTATGCCTCCTACCAATAGAGCTTGTCTCACTGAGCACTCTCTTAGAAATTTTTGAGAAAAATAACTAAGACTTTTGTTATGGAATCCCCCCCAAATAAACAAGGAAATCACAACTGATTTTTTTAAGGAGCTTAAAAACAGAGTACATATACAAAACTACACGGATGTCTACGTGAACAGAAAGTTCAGGAAAACGTGGGCAGACGAGGGAGAGATGGTATCATCGGATCATCTCACATTGAGCAATATCAGAGTGATTGTAGTATTTCTTTGCTTAGGAAAAAAATGTTTACAGTATTTCAAGATCATTAGAACCATGATTTAGGTTCCACAGTCCACCCACCTGATTTTATACATTTTGTCATTCTTTCATGTGTCCAAGGGTGAAAAACCATTTCTCTCAAAACAGTTGGAGAACTCCCGTCTTCTCCCTGCCCTGTGCCCCTTAGTGGCCCCTTCTCCATTTGACACATAAGACACTATGTCAAAAAGATTACGTGCAGGACACAACCAGGCCCACAGTGGTAAAGTCATGCACAGGGCCCCCACATCTTTTGTTAATCCCCCAGTGCTCAGTGCTACTTGCATTCTTTTCTACAAGCCTCTGAACCTCCCCTCTAGCTGCGGGGTGCTCATGGGACCTTTGCCTTCATCTCCTCTCAGCTGGAGGGAATACTAAGGAATGTGCTGAGATTCCTTGGTACTAGTTCCTTGCCACTAGGGAGCAGGCAGGAAGACAGGGTTTCTATCAGAAGAAGGCTGGAGTTAAAAAACTCAAAGGAGTTTTTCATGCCTGGTAGAATCCTCATGTAAGATGACAGTAATATGTCCCTTTGGGAAACTTTTGGGGACCTAGGAAGCTTTACCTCTATATGACCATGTTATCTGTTTCATGAAAAGTCTGCACTTTCCATATATAGTAGTTCTCCTTAGCCATGGGAGATATATCCCAAGACCCCCAGTGTATGCTGCAGATAGTACTAAACACTGTGAATACTATGCTTTTCCCTGTCTGGACATACCTAGATGAAGTTTAAGTTATAAATTGGACATAGTAAGAGAGTAACAACAATACTAACATAAAACATTTTTTTTTATGATACCAGGGATTGAACCTCCAAGCTATACCTCCAGCCTTATTTTATTTTGAAAGAGGGTCTTGCTAAGTTGCTGAGGGCCTTGCTAAGTTGCAGAGGCTGGCTTTGAACCTGTGATCTTGTCTAAGCCTTCCAAGTACTGGGATTACAGGCGTGTGCCACCATGCCCAGCTATTTAAAACTTACAAATTGTTTATTTCTGGAATTTTCCATTTAATACTTTTGGGCCATGGTTGACTTCAGGTAACCCAAACCGCAGAAAGCAAAACCACAGATGAGGAGAGGGACTACTATATTTTTATAAATATAAGCTTCTATTTTTACAGTGTGTGTGTGTGTGTGTGTGTGTGTGTGTGTGAGAGAGAGAGAGAGAGAGAGAGAGAGAGAGAGGAGGGAGGGAGGGAGGAGTTTTGCATTTGATTGTACTCATCAGCATCTTCCTGCTCATCAAGCCAGCCTCATTTTCACAGGCATGTGCTGAACTTTAACCCTGCCTCCACGTCTTTGCCTTACCTAAAGCTTGGTTTTGCCTGATGACAGTTTTCTGAAGCTAGTTCTGAAGAATCACAGCTGTGTTCCTTCTCCCATTTCAACTACACATTCATATGCTGCTGCGTAACAAGTTACCACAAACCTAGCAACTGAACACAGCACCACTTTGAGTTACAAGGTCAGAAGCCCATGAATACTCAGTTGGTTTTTTTTTTACTTCCGGTGTGACAGGGCTGAAGTGTAGGTATGGCCTGGGCTGAGCTCCCATCGGAAAGCAGCGGGGATGAATCTGCTTACAAGCTCTTCCAGGTGGTCGGCAGAATTCAGTTCTTTGTGACTGGTTGGGAATGAGATCCTCATTACCTTTCTGACTGTCAAGTGGAGGCAACTCTGAGCTTCTAGAGGCTTCTCTCTGGTACTCTTGTGAGGCCCCTTATATCCTCAAAGTCAGCAATGGGTATGAATCCCCTCATACTTTGAATGTCTCTGGCTTGCTCTTCTGCTATTTTTGGGAGAAAATTCTTTGCTTTCATTTATTTACTTGGCAGGGCTGGAGATGGAGCCCAGGGCCTCACACTTGCAAGGCAAGCACTCCACCCCTGAGCTGTACTCCCAGCCCACATTCTCTGCTTTTAAAGGACTTGCCTGACGACCAGGACCACTAGTGTGAGCTCCATGAAGGTCAGCTGACTTGGCACCTTAGTTGTATCTGAAAATCCTGTCCTGTCATAGCTGTCCCTAGGTTAGCGTTTGATGGAATAACTAGGGCACAGGAATCTTGGAGGCAAGGGACCATTTTTAGAATTCTCCCTACCGCCACTACCAATTCAGAAGCACTTTAGCCTCCTTTTAGTCTTGGAATATGGACATTTCCATACTCCAGAGCCGCTCTGAGTATTTTCTTCTAGAATGATTTCAGCTTTAGGGGTGACTTGCTGCTTACCCTTTGAGTTTTGTCCACTCCTCTTCTTTAACATCTTATTCTTTGTCTTCTTTCAAGTGGGAGGCTTAGAGATTCCTCTTCAAGTGAGGCTAAAATTCTTTTAAAAAGTATGTTGATGTTTATATAGGGCCTAGCTATGTTGTACTGAAGACCATTTTGGAATATATAATCCTCTCTACTCATGATTCGTTGTCCATGAATTCTTTATCTAATTAAATGAATCAATCTGTGTGAATTTATTTACTTACTTCTGTGTGTATTTATTTATTTATTTACTTACTTACTTCCCAGGGACACAGTAACAGGAAGGGCACCACTATGAATTTCCAGGATGACTGAATGGCAGTTCTGCTCTGTTCCGATATATAGGAGGCGCTGTGTTAAGTGCTATGGAAGATACAAATATGAACACAAAGAGAAGATAGGACATTAAAATCTTATGAGGAAGATGAGGTATGTATGTAAAGAGTAGAAATAAAAATTAAATGCTTTATGAGGTTTGTGAGGTCAGAGGGAAGAAAGATTATCTTCAGCCAAAGAATCTAGAAGGTTCCATGGGCTGCAGCTCCTGAGGAGAGGCCAGTGGAGAGCCTTTCACAGTCTCAGCTAGAGAAGAGCCATGCATCAAAATCCTGCTCTAGGGAGACAGACAGGAGGATTGCAGGTGTGAGGCCAGCCTCAGAAACTTAGCAAAACCCTGTTTCAAAATAAAAAAATAAAAGGGCTGGGGGTGTGGCTCGGAGCTAGAATGCCCCTGGGTTCAATAATCCCCAGTACCAAAAAAAAAAAAAAAAAAAATCCTGCTCTAACTCCCTCTATAATATGCACATTATTGTGCTGGCAAAATACGAAAGCTTCTTTCATGCCCCTTGTAGGAATAACTCTGTTTTCCAAGTTAGATCTAATTTTGACTATTTAAAATAAACTATAACATGAAGACACCAGTTGTATGCCACAAAAAGACTCAGAGACTGGCCAACAGATTATCGATTGCTATGTTCTCCTCTCTCTAAAGTAATATGAAATACTCAGATATCCTCACACTGGCTTGCTGTCTGCTCACGAGATTTCTTCGTTTCAGGCGCTCCTTGGACGGGCAATCCTGAAACAGCACTATTTCCACCACTGTGCATCTGCTCTAATGGGGAAGATGGCCGACCTGGTTAATGGTATCTTTCAGGATAAAAATGGTGGCTGTGGTGATTGCTTTGATAAAGGGCTAATGTCCAGATCTGCAGTGTCCCCCAAAGTCTTATGCTTGAAGGCTGGGTTCCCAATGCAGCGATGTTCAGAGGTGGGGCTTTTAGGAAATGATTGGATCATGAGGACTCTAACTCTGTTGGTGAATGAATCCAGGAGATGGATTAGCAATTTGAATAAACTACTGAGAGGTGGTGGAAACTGTATGCAGGAGGACGTGGTTGGAGGAAGTAGGTGCCCTTGGGAACTGTATCTTGTCCCTTGTCCCTCTCCCCCTTTCTTGGCTGCCATGAGCAGGGCAGCCCTCCTCCTCCGCCACACCCTTTGGCTATGATGTCTTGCCTCACCTCAGGCACTGGAGCCCGCTGAGCTTGGACTGAACCTCTAAACCATGAGCCAAAACACACCCTTACTCCTCCAAGTTGTTTGTGTAGATAGTTTGGGTGCAGCAAAGAAAAACTAACACATAGATTATTCACAAAAATGGCTGTAACCACTTAGTTCCCTCTGCACCGTGACTGTGGCTCTTCTCACCGTGACTGGAGCTCTGCTGATCTGTTGACTTGCTTTGACCAATACAAGACAAAAGCGGTGTTGCTGAATCTCCTCTGAGCCCTCCTCACACTGCTGAGGCACCACTCTGAACAATCCCGGTCACCCATGCAACCGAATCCAGAAGCAGAGCTGGACTGCAGCTGTTTGGGGGACACAGTGGAGGTGAGCAGAACCATAGGTTCATAGGAAACACTCAATGTCTGTTATTTCGAGACACTAAATTTTGAATTGCGCTGTTTTATTATCACAGTTCTATTTCTCTTCCGAGGCAAGTCCCACTCTGATTTTAGGAACAGCGTTAAATAGTCACCTGAGACAACAATTTCTCATGGAATCTTTGCAAGCATAACCCAGTCCGTTTGTTACATCCATGATGTGCAAATTATCTTTCTGTGATAGGTACGCACAGAGTTCATGCAAATTCACTTAAGATCTTTAGTTAAAAGCCATAATATTTTATTTCCGTCTTTTTTCTAAGAGTAAGAGAAAAAAACATTAAATGTATGACGAGTGTCACTGGCTTCAGACCAAAAGGGAGGAAATTAATTGAGGGTCTCTGAGACTTCTAACCTTTGAAAATGCTGTAGTGATGCCATTCACATGGTGTAGACCAAATGTTGGGGGTCTGAATGATAACAAAAAAAGTCTTTTTTCTTTTTAACTCTTATACTCGATTTATTTTTATGAGACATGCTTATAAGATACTTTATGGAGCATTTGCTATTGTTTGGATAGTGTATGTCCCCCAAAGGTCCATGTGTTAAAGGCTTGGTCTCCAGGGTGGCACTTTTGAGAGGCAATAGGATATTTATTTATTTATTTGTTTGTTTGTTTGTTTCTCAGTGCTGACAATTGAGTCCAGGGCCTTATGTGTGCCAGGCAAGTGCTCTACTACTGAGCTATACCTTCAGCTCTTTTTATTTTTTAGACAGAGTCTTGCTAAGTTGCCTAGGCTGGCCCCAAGTTTTCTATCCTCCTGCCTCAGCCTCCCCAGTAGTTGGAATCACAGATGTGCACCCCTGCGCTAACTGTAGTGAAAACATTAAGAAGTGGGGCCCAGTGGGAGGTCTTAGGTCATTTCGGGCATATCTCTGGAGGGGATTGTGAGACCCTGGCCCTCTCTTCAATCTCTTTGTTTCCCTGGCTTGTGATGAAGCCATGTGTCCCCACCATGCTGTGCTGCCTTGTCACAGCCCCAAAACAATAGGACTACCAATCATGGATTGGAACCAACAAAACTGTGAGCCAAAATAAACTTTCTTCTTTATAAATTGTCACAGGCATTTCATTACAGTGACAGAAATCTGACCAGCACAGCATTTAAACCTTTTAACTTTAAGATGTAAATATCACCCCACCCACCCACCCCAACCTCTATTTTACAAGGAAAATTGAGGCACAGAGAAATTAAGTCACTTCACCTAATGGAAGAGAAGGGCATGTTCCTGTTACGATCCAACACCAAAACCCATGCTTCTCCCAGGTTAGTAAATTATCACTGGCTTGGAATTTGAGGCCTTCAAAATATTAACCACTTCTTGCACAACATCTGTCTTTAATCTGGAAAATATTGAGTAGACAAATCATTGACTTATACGTCATTTAATTACAAATTTACTTCTGATGTCTTAGCTGCATGCTCAGCTTTCAAAGGTTTAAAATCTACACTCGCCCCACTGTGGACATTGTGTTTGCCTTTCCCCTCAACATTATTTACTTATTTATTTATTTTGTAATGCTGGAGCTCAAACCCAGGGCCTTGAGCATGCTAGGCAATCTCTCTACCACTGAGCTACATTCCCCAGCCCTCCTCTCAACATTTTATTATGAGTATTTTAAACATTCAGAGAAGTTGAAGTTTAAAGCAAACACCCACACCCTCCCTGCCTAGATTCTACAATTAACACTTCACAGCACTTGCCCTAACATATCACTGATCCATTGACCATCCCTATCCACTAGCCATTCTATCTGTATTTGCCTTTAATCAGACTGGTAGCCCAGGACAAAAGGCTGGTAAGAACATTGCTTTGTGAGCAAAGGTTTGCATTACACCTTGGTGCGGGGGTCTGCAGACAAAAACCACTGATGATCTGGAAAGTCAACTTCAAAGGAAGGATTCAATTGCAATCACTTTCAAAATGACTTTGGCAGCCTGCAGGGAGGCACTGCCACCTGCTCATAGACAGGGCTGGCAAGAGTGCGACTCTTGCCCACTGGTCCAGAGGATGCTTCTCTATTCAAGGTTTAAGTCTGAGTCACATTTTGGCCTATTTTTAAAAACCTCCCCAGACTTCCTTCTCAATAGTGAGAGAAAGAAAGATCAAAGGCAAGGAGGGGAATCATGGACCAATGGGATGGAGAATGGCAGAAGACAGTCTTGTGACTCTGGCAAGGGGGGTGGGGTAGGTGTCCAGGATAAAGGGCAAAACCCACTGAGTAGAGAAAACTAAAAAGTGCATCTAGTGATAAGGCAAAAGCAACTGCAGAAGAATGACTCGGCCAGATGTGAGGAGGCAGAGCTGCCACCATATGCTGCAGATCTCTGGAAGTGGGACCCTGGGAATGCGCCACTACTGTTTAAAAACTATAGTGGGGTCCATGTAGCCCTATAATTGATTTTATGTCCCAAGTGTATGCTACTTTGGGCCTCATTCTACTCACATAATGGGGGATCAGTATCAGCACCATGAATGGATTTGAGGCTTCTGGCCTGGGAAGCCCCATGAGTCCCAGTGCCTGCTGACCGTCCATGGAGTGGGCGACTCCTCTTCTGCTTGATGATGATAGATGCTGAGAGCTTCTCTGGTAAGCGCAGTCCTGCCACTCCTCCTGCCCTTGCTAAAACCACAACCACCCTGTTTAGGGATCAGGAGATGTTTCAAAAATGTTAACACCTACCAGAGGGCACCCAGAGGAAAGAGTCTAGACAAATGGAAAGAAAACTGTGGGGGGACTCAATCAACCATCTTGCAGTATGACCAGTAAGGAAAAAAATCTACTCCACCAAAATGAATTATTGATGAAGTACATTATTCAAGGATTTCATTATGGACAAGAGTACTCAGACCTTGTTAAAAAAAAAATGAGGTTGCCGGGCGTGGTGGCACACGCTTATAATCCCAGTACTTTGGGAGGCGGAGACTGGAGGATCCGGGTTCGCGGCCAGCCTCAGCTCTCTCTCTCTCTCTCCCTCTCTCTCTCTCTCTCTCTCTTTACATAGTGAGGCCCTCCGCAACTTCGTGAGACCCGGTTTCAAAATAAAGTATAAAAAAATAGGGCCGGGGGTGTAGCGCGGAGGTAGAA
>PVJS01043461.1:0-17060 GCA_004027185.1 Glis glis | reverse complement strand
AGTGAAGCCCTCTGCAACTTCGTGAGACCCGGTTTCAAAATAAAGTATAAAAAATAGGGCCGGGGGTGTAGCGTGGAGGTAGAACGCCCCTGGGTTCAATCCCTGGTACTGCAAAAAAAAAAAAAAATCCTTCATTTACTATGATATACCCAATGGTAATCTGTATATAAATGTGTAAGAAATCATGTATTGGCATGTTTTAGTCACATTTAATCAAATAGTAAATTGTAAATCGGATAAATGCATTACATTATACTTATAGGATGTAGTTTTACATAGCATTGAAAATAAATAGAATATAGTTATGTGGAAAAATGTACTGTTGACTGAAACATCCAGAAGTAAAAATGTAGATGAGAGACTATTCCATTCACATAAAGTTCAAAAGGATGAGAAAGAGTTCATGAAAGTACAAGTAAATATTGCAGCTATTTTGAGGATTAACATGGTTAGGTTTTTGTTATTCTTCTTAAATTTTATGGTGGTTGCATAGTTGTACTAACTTATTGATAATTCTTTGAAATTTACATATAAGGTTTGTGTATTTTTCCTTATATTTGTTAGATTTTAGGGAAATGATTGATTTTTGAAAATAAGTGTAGTATATTATTATTCCTTTAAGTTATTAAACATTATTTATATGCTTGATGTATATATTTTTAAACTTTCATGAATGTAACAATTTAGTTGTTGACATTTTAAATATGTTAATGAAGGTAGCATCTGTCTAAATTTATAGAAGTAACATTCATATTATTTTGAATAAATTGATCCAATACCTAGTTGAAATATATACTGGTGTTTTTAAAAAAGCACTATAAACTGTTCCACCATGTAAAAGCTATCTATATTCATTTTTCCAGGAAACCATTCCCATTACCTTAAATGTGCCTTTTTAGGTAAATAAATTATAGTTAAAAGAGGTTCTTGAAAATGAAAGTACAGATAAAATAAATTTATGTAGCAAAAGATTGTTAAAAGAAATAAAAGTTCTTGGAAATGATGAATAATGAATAAATATGTGCAATTTACTGTGCATCATAAATTAAAATTAATGGTTATTTTAAAAGTTAATTTTATAAAGCTGACAATTCAAAATTTTAAAAGTGTTCACCATGATATCTTATCAGTAACTTTTCAATAGAAATATTAAAATGCATATGTGTAACTAGTATAATAATTGAATACAGGCTGTGATAAAATGCATTGGTTTAAATACATCATTTCAAAAATATTCATTTGTTCAAAAACTTCAGAAAGAAAACTTTTGAAAAAATTTTAGTGGCACATTTATATGTCATTAAAACACAGAACAACAGACACTGCTTTTAACACTCTTCTGTTAGTTTATAACAAAAACTTCTCTTTTGTATGTCATTCTAATCATCTATTTTTGTTTTTCATCATTGCAATTTTCTCCTTCAAAATATAACCTTATTTTACTCATGTATTTTACTGAGAAAATATTAAAAAGCGTGGCTCATTCCAGTTTCTAAATTACTAGACAAAATGATAGAGCAGTATTGTTCTTAAATGCTAAAAAAAGAAAATAATAGTGAGAAGTTATCAAAAAAAATCATACTAGACCAAGTATATGACAATTTTGAAAACTGTTGGGCATTCACCTTTGGAAGGAAACCATTTGGTAATAAGTGATGCAAACTATTAAGTAAATAGATATATGCAGTAAAATATGTAATTTGAAATCTGCTGAAATTATATATATATGGTATAAATATTTTGATCAACAAAAATTACTTGGTTAATATTCAAAGACAGGATTATAAAACTGTAGAGCTATTTACACTAGTAGCTGTTTACATCACTATAAACACTGATGTTAACTAGGAAGGAGGTGAGAGGAATTTTCAGGTTCATTGTAATTTAATCGGATGACTGTCAAATAAGCAGAATGTATGTGACTGAAACATATTATGTGGTGCAAAACTATCTATACATACATACATACATATATAATCATATTTGTTATGTATATAAGTGTGTGCTTATATGTAATCTTCCCCAAAGAAAACATTTTGTGTACTATTTACATGAGTAACATCATAAATTGAAGATAATTTGATGAATTTCTTTATTTTAAAAGTTTGCATAATAATCTACGCATGAATGTGCATAATCCTTACCAATCTTAAATGATTACTGATATGTTGTCATAAATATCACAGTATTGGACATTCTATTTATTTATATTGAGATTTACAATTTATTTTTACCACAAGTATAGATTTTGGGGTTAAGTTTATTGGCAAATCAATGGGTAAGGGGAGAAATAAGTACTCAAAATGTAGAACAAACATTATTAATATTATTAGCTTCTGATCTTTTTTTTTTTTTTGCGGAACCGGGGATTGAACCCAGGGGCGTTCTACCTCCGCGCTACACCCCCGACCCTATTTTTTATACTTTATTTTGAAACCAGGTCTCACAAAGTTGCGGAGGGCCTCACTAAGTAGAGAGAGAGAGAAAGAGAGAGGGAGAGAGAGAGAGAGAGAGAGAGAGAGAAAGAGCTGAGGCTGGCCGCGAACCCGGATCCTCCGGTCTCCGCCTCCCAAAGTACTGGGATTACAAGTGTGCACCACCACGCCCGGCAGCTTCTGATCTTTTAATCTGCACTGCTTAGCAATAGTCTTGTTTTCTCAAGTTACCGTGGGCAATAATTTGCCATTCACACTTGTATTAAGCATTAATAAAATATAGTCGACTGGAGGCATAAATGTTGCAAAAATCACGAGTGTCCTAGTATCTATGGAAAGAAAGAAAGAGAGAAGCCCTTCTAAGAATTTACATAATTGAGTTTTGCTTTTTATTAACTATTTCTTCTCAGTGTCATAAGAAAGCCTCCGTGGAAGGGTGGGGATGTTGCCAAGGTCTTTCCCTTCTCTTCAACCATCTCCTCACCTCAACTCCACACTTCCAGGGTCTAAGTCCTTTAGAAATGAATCTCTATCAGCACTCAGTAAATCTGGATTAACGAAGTACTCCCTCTGAATAAAAGTCATAGTATAGCATTTCTATACCAACTGATTTGGGTGTTTCATCTATTTAGAATTTGACCTTGAATAATTGGTCACTGAAAATAAGTTACGATGGATTCAGTGAGTAACTTTGTTGTAATTGATCTATCGGCATAGTAAATGCCCCTATGTAATTCCATAAATGGCTTTCACTATCATTAATTTTAAACTATTCTTAGTTTTATATGAATTATTGAAAAGAGGTCTGTGGCGTAGGGTTGGAAACACATGAGGCATGGTAACCTAGATTTTATTTCTACTTGATGTATGAAGAGTAGCTGTGAACTTGGCATATAACTTAAGAAGGTAAATGATAATCTAAGGATAATATAAAATACACCAGAAGATTTCTATGTTCAAAATAAAGTTTGTGGACTTTTGAATCAGAATATGAGAAATAGAGGCATTGCTCTCCACAAGCACCATATCACAGACTAAGTGGGAGGAGCCACATATCATGATCATGTCGTTGGGCAATGAAATTCTTAGACAGTGAAGATAATTTTGAATGTTCACAATTTGTTGGAGGGTTTGTATAGGGAAATTTTTGCAGATAAGGATTTTAGTAATACTAAGTGTGCTTGTACAAGATTTATAACTTAGAATGTACTAATAGAGAAGGGGTGGAGGGACAATTAAGTCATAGTTTTAATCAATTAACTCCAATAATAGAATAATGAAAATTGTTGAGTTAAATTCCTTCAAATTTGCTTGATTAAGTTATCAGGTAAAGTGTATTATTACTTATTGAAATTAAAAAGTTGTGTATGAAATAAACTATTGAAAACATTAAGACTTTTATATCAAAAACCAATTCAATAAAGTCTAATTCAGACACAAATATAGTTTGTGAAAAATTCCAACAAATAAACTGATATAGTGAAGCAATCCCATGTGCTTCACTTTGATTGTTTTATTTGGTTAAAACTAATATTCTTTTGGAAATTGCAATTACATTAACCCAAATTATTCAGAATTCCTTAATCAAAATTATACTTGTACCTTTATGGAATTATTTTAGGTTAAATAGTAGTCTATTATTCTGAAAATTAAGGAAAATTAACTAATCCTGGTTTTCCTATAAGTTGCATCAATATGTAAATTATATGTCACATTTTTATTTCCTGTTTAATGTAACCTAAGCACTTCGGTAAAGGATCTTTTCCTTTGGATGGAATTCATCACTTTAAGGAGCTCAATTTTCTTAGTATGATGAGAGTATTGTCTTAATTTATGAGGCCTGCTTTTCAGTTTATTCTTCAGAAGACTGGACAGAGAAATGAATAAAATATACACTCAAGATAAATAATTTCCTCAGCTCTGTGAATGTGCCAAGATACCGTGGCAATTTTTATAACACTATTGTAGCTAAGGGTGTTGAGATGAGTCTCCCACCTTCTCTGTGTCCTGCTCAGAAAATTCTGTTCAATATATTCTGTCAACAAGTTGCTCCAAATCAAATGGACAAGAACCTGATGTTGCGAAGTCATCATTCAGAAGGAGAGGAGAGATTCTGCTGCCTCAGCTGGGAAGCGTGGCCTTTCCCCTTCTCCGGTGATCTCTGACTGCACTTGGACTGCCAAGAGAGTGGGGGAAGCCAGGAACATCTTTACCATCTGTCCTTGGCATTAGTTTTGTAGAGTGACTGCCAAGGAAGAAACAGCTTCTTTTAGTGCACACCTCAGTGCCATTTTTCCTACCTTTTAATTCTCCATGAGGTTACATTGCAGATGACTTGGCAACAGTAATAGACTAACTGAAAACATGAATATTACTCAAAACTCAGTAAATCACCGTGTTAGAGGAAGTATTTGGCCTCTGGATACTTCTAGGCATAATCCATTTTGCTAAACTTTACACTTTTACCCAAATCTGGTGCTGTGATTTGACAGTGTTCTTTTCTGAAATGCCATGAATACAGTATATACATGAGAATGGTATGTTTAAAGCTTAAATAAAGAAAAAGTCAAATATCCTGAATACAGCAATTTCCATAAATACAGTGACTGAATGTGAAAGACTAATTTTGTTAAACTGTTTTGCTTTATTGTATAATTATTCAGTGTTCCATAATATGATATTTTATATGTCTTTTGCAATGACTCTATCACTTCTTAAAAATCCCACCTCTCAACATTGGGGATTAAGTTCTCAACATATAAATTTGGGGGAACACATTTGAACCATAGCACTATTTGTGAGAGGTAGGTGCTGGGAATATGAAGAATAAATTAGTGAGACCCCTTTGTATTTCCTACTTGCATAAGCAATAGTACAGCTAAAACTCGGAGTTTGTAGTATTTCCCATCAACATAAATTTATAAATTTATCCAATAAGTCAAAATCACATAAATAACAATAAATGTCTTTACTTAATTATCTCCCATTAATAACAAAATCTGCAGTATGTGCACTCTGGAATTGTGCATTAATCAGTAGTGTGGAAAATGATGCATAACCATGAATTGGCCTCAGGCCTATAATTTACTGTGTTGACAAACATAGAAACTGATAATATAGTGTGAATCATAGACATTATCTTGAATTAATGCAGCTGCTTGCTGTTATATGCCATTATTTGCATTCCATTCCCTCACTCAGAATTATTAAAATATGTAGAAGCATACAGTTTTCTTGGATCTTCAAGGTGTATATGGGTATTACGAACAATAAAATAATGTAGAGATAAATATATATGACTGATTCTGAATTCTGATGTCTTACAAAATTGAACATACTCTTTGTCAGCGAAATAATGTGTCAAATGCTTTGTGAGAAGATATATCACTGTTTATACTTGACTGTGTCAATAACAAATTGTTAGCTAACGCATTCTAAAGTTTCTTAATTAAATTGTTGAATTAGTATGAGGTTAAAGATTCTATTTCTATACCAATTCATTGTTATATTTCAGTTACATTGTTCATTTTTATTTTTAAATATTTTTAAATTTTGTAAATGGGCCTACATAGTATATTCATTTCCAACTAAATATGCCCCAAATAATCTTTTCCAAATACCTTTATTTTCCCTTTTTTCCAGATCCCTCCTTACCATTGATTTATCCAAAACTATAAATGTATAAGAGGTAAAAAAATAGTTTAAACTCACTAAAAGGCAAGCAATATTTTCCCCAGAAAATTCCCAAATCTATAGCTTCAGAATTATCTTCTGTGGCTCAAATGGACATCAAGCTCTATATAGCCACAGACCCTTCAAATTTGCCACTTATAAACTGATTAAATTATGACTCTATCTAATAAAATTTAAAATATTAGAAGCTAAATTTATCTTCCAATATATATGTTCTCTGTCAAACCCTCACAAGTTATACAATTGCAATCACAGATCTAAAAGTCATCTTTATATTAGCCTTAATTATATCTTATTCAGCTACTTAGTTGCCAAGTAGACTGAATAAAATTTCAAGACATTTATTCAACGCCTTTGTTCCCAGTAATCTATGTCACTAATGCAAGTCTCAGGCTATCCTGGTCCTACAATCTGCCTTTTTCAGATTTACTCTATATCTAGCTTTGATTACCAGCTTAATTTTACTCACATGATAACTAATTATTGATCTAATAATTAATTTTTGCTTATGAATACTCAAGACCAAATAATTCCCTCAAACATTAAACCCAGATTTATCTGCATAAATTTATTGCTACATTGGAAACTCAGTGTTTTACATGGTTACTATCTAATAAGACCTACCTCTGAGGATTGATTTTATTTCCAATTAGACATTTTTTTCTATTGATTCTCATAATGATCTGTAGATCATATATATCAAAATTATTTGGTGTGGAAGCTGGGCATGGTGGTACATGCTTGTAATCCCAGTACTTAGTAGGCTGAGACCAGAGGATCCAGGTTCATGGCCAGCCTCAGCTACTTAGTGAGGCCCTCCGCAACTTAGTGAGACCCTGTTTCAAAATAAAAACTAGGGCTGGGGCTGTAGCTCAGAGGTAGAATGTCCCTGGGTTCAATCCCCAGTACCGCAAAAAAAAAATAAATAGAATTATTTGGTGTGGGTTGGTTACCAATGATTATTCTTCTAGTTTTAATAAGGGGAAAGTCTTTCATCAGGAGCTGTGGTGAATGCCTGTAATCTCAGTACTTAGGAGGCTGAGACAGGAGGATCGAAGATCGCAGGTTATTGGTGAGTCTCAGCAACTTAGCAAGACCATAGACAACGTAATGAAATCCTGTTTCAAAAAAATAAAATTTAAAACTAAACGGGCTGGGAGTGAAGCTTGGAGGTAGAATGCCCCTGGGCTCAATTCCCAGTACCTAAAAAAAAAAAAGGAAAAAATCTCTTTCAAAGGCTCATTCAACACAATGTACACAATGTGCACACCCATGTGAGTTGTTTGCTTAAGACTGGTTTGTAGCATACAGGAAGGTAATGCTCAGTGCTCTAGATAGGGGAAGGATAAGAGGCTAATCTCATATTTGAGGATATGTTAAAAAGAGCTATCACTATGCCAGAAACTGGGTTGACAAGTGATATTAACCCTTCAAAATTGTGAAAGCTTCACTGTGATCCTGAATTTCCTTTGCATTAGGATGTTAGATATTAGGATTTCCATACCTGTAATAAATGTCTCAAATGACTATCTCGAAATCTGAGTTGAAATAAATAATGGGAAACATTTAGTGCACATAGACCATATATAAATGTAAGCACAGTAATTATTATTAAAACAGAATATTATGATTGAGGCCATGGACCACAAATCAGGAAAGCTTGGTTTAAATTTTGACACCACTGAGCCTGGCGCCGTGGCGCACGCCTGTAATCCCAGGACTTGGGAGGCCGAGACCATAGGATCCGGGTTCACGGCCAGCCTCAGCTACTTAGCGAGGCCCTCCACAACTTAGTGAGACCCTGTTTCAAAATAAAGAATAAAAAAAAATAGAACTTGGGGTGTAGCTCAGAGGTAGAATGTGCCTGGGTTCAATCCCCAGTACTGCAAAATAATAATAATAATAAATGAATTTTGACACCACCATTTTATAGCCAACGGACCTTGTACGTGCTGCTTAAAATATGTACTTAATCTGTTGAGTGGAGCTGTGAGTACACCTAGCTCATAAGCAATGGGTAAGGGTTAAATGTTTTAAAGAGAGAGAAGGAACATAGAACAGTACCTGAGAAACACTGAGAGCTTTGAAGTGTCTTCAGGAATCATCACTTGTGATCTATTCCTGGCCTTGTTCTTTTTTGTTTCCAGATTAAATTGAATAACAGAAAACAATTCCACTTTTTATCATATCTTACAAGTAAAATGGAGTATCATCTAGCTCTGATCTACCACGGAAACTGTGCTAAAAATTCAGTGAGGATGGCTTTCTTGATATAATTTAGTAAAGGTTAGTGGGGTGTTTTACTGTGGTATAGTCTCTCTGTGAGGAACAAAATATCCTTGGAAAGGATGTAGGGTTATTTCAATTTTAGAAATAACTACTCTACAGAGTCACAATGTACAGATTTACAAGTTTAAACAATAAAAAATAACAAGCTAGGACAATTACCCATTGGAGGAAACTCTTTCAAATTTTGGGAACATATCATCTATAAAGTACAAAGTTCCCTTTTAAACGTTGAAGCCCCAGGAATTTGTGCAATGTGCTACAATAAAGAAACTATTAAAATCTCCCAGTCATTCGATATCATCTTGCTGAGTGAGTGAATCATACTTAGTTTGCTGCAAACTAGTACAAAAATATTAAAATTCCTACACTGGGAAAATTTTATGAGTATATGTAGCCTCTTGTGTTTTAATAGTTAATTATATGAAAATTTTATATTTCATGAAATTTTCTTTACAGTTTATCAATGATAAGTTATTTGGAAGAATTGAAGAGGAGATATTTATAAATATCTTAAGTTGAATATTGTTCCACTTGTCTATTCCTACATAAAGAGCCACCCCCAAATTTAATGACTTAAAAAAACAATATTTGCAAATTTACAACAACTCAGCAGGCTTGACCCATCACTCGATGGTACTAAAATAATGAAATCTCTTTAGGCAAAATCAAATGCAAAGCATTGTCCTCTCCCCTTGATTGGCATGGTATAAATATGAAGCCAAGGTTATTGCCCTAAAACCTTTAGCTAATAACTCAGAAATACTGAATACAGTACTTCAGAGACTATTTCTTGTAGATAAAAGACTCTTTCAAATAGACAAAAGACCCTCTAAGAATCTGAAAACTGTGCTTTGCAGATCCTCTTGTATTAAATAATACAGCTTCTTTTAATTTAAGTACATTACCTTATAACAACTTGAAAGGACTCTAATTCCACAGTTATCACTGGGAGTGACTTTTGTCTAATTTTCTTGACTAGTGGTAGGAAGGGCATGAGCAAATTATGAATAGAAGGCCACATCAAGCCCACTGAAATTCTTTGTAAATAAAGATTCATAGGCACACTGCTATATGCAGGCACTTGAATATCATTTATGGTCCCCTTGTATTAAAACCACAGAGGAGAATAGCTGTGAGAGAGATCATTTGATTGGTAGAAAGAGAAAACAAGTTTGCCAACTCACAGTATAGATCATTCATTATGCATAAATAACCTAGTGGCTTTCAAAGGAAATGTATCAGTTAAATGAGCAACAACAGGCCGAAATGGAGAGAGGCTTTCAGACTGTCCTAGTTCGGTGGACAACAACAAGGGTGAAAAAAGCTGCTGGACTACATAGAAGGGACACATTTTAAATAAAAGAGTAAATCAGATGATAAAAGAAAGCCCAAGAGTGTTGAGTCAAGAACTTTGGAGAATTCCGAATTTTAATTCCCAGTAGTATTTCACTCAAATTAAATACCTGTCAGCAGGTATCTGACTGAATTTCAGAATTGCGATGGTTACTGACTTTAATGTCAATCAACTATGTTTCCTTTATAATGATGAGTATCTATAGTAGATATTGTGTGTGTGTGTATGTGTGTGTGTGTGTGTGTGTGTGTGTGTGTGTGTGTGTGTGACCGGGGATAGAATCCAGGGACGTTCTAACTCTGAGTTATACTTCCCAGCCCTTTTTTTATTTTTTATTTTGAAACCTTGCTAGGTTGCTGAGTGTTAAGCTAAATTGCTGAGGCTGGCCTCAAACCTGTGATCCTCCTGCCTCAGACTCCCAAGTTCTGGGACTATAGGTGTGCGCTACCATGCCCAGCCTATAGTAGGCATCTTAAACCAATTCTACCAGTGTATTCAGGGTTTATGTTAAACCTTTAGATCATATATATGGTCTGAATAAGAAGGATAGTACTTATGGATACCTGGACCTAACTTAGGAAATAAGATCCCCAAACATCCA
This sequence comes from Glis glis, assembly GCA_004027185.1. Classification (NCBI taxonomy): domain Eukaryota; kingdom Metazoa; phylum Chordata; class Mammalia; order Rodentia; family Gliridae; genus Glis; species Glis glis. The sequence goes on along the minus strand of PVJS01043461.1, from coordinate 6,688 downwards.
AGAGGAGACTAATGGTTTCACAGGGTAAGACTTTGGTGGTTTGGGGGAGAATGATGAGTGTATTTGTGTAGAGGAGGAATGTGAATTTTGTAACCAGAGGGTAATGGGACAAATTTAATTTTAAAAAATAGCTTCAAGAATATTTCCAAATTGCACAGATCTTCCTGCCCCTGCTACATGTCTGAAAGAGAGGCGATTGCTATAGTCTGGGACCTGCATGTCCCCCAAAGGCCCATGTGTTAAAACTTGGTCCCCAGGGTGGCCCTACTGGTGATAATGGAACCTTAGGAGGAGGGGTCTGGTGCCAGGTCCTTAGGTCATTGGGCGGTGACTGCTCAGAGAATTGCGGGACAATGGTCTCTTCCTTTTTCTCTTTATTTCTAGGGTGGTGATGTAAGCAGCTGTGCTCTCCCCCCACAGTCCTGACATTATACACCACGGGGCCCTCACTAGTGGCCCAAAGTACGGGGAACTGGAGCTTAGCCTGGAATCTCCAGAACCATGAACCAAAATAAATCTTTTAGGATCTATGCAACCTCCTGACTCAGTTTCTCTTTCGTTAAATGATAACAATCATAATTTTTCAGTTGAGACTCATAGAACACTGGCTGTCATACAGCAAGCTCTTAAAAATTTTTATAGTCCTTCATTGTTACTGTTATTATTGTAATTATTTGTACTGAAAGATCATATGCTACCTGCAGTCTTCACATGCAGCAATGAAATGGATGGGGTTATTTTTAGAATATAACACTTAAAAAGCAATAGCATTATATAACTGTTAAATTAATCATGAGCTAATTTCATTCATATATACAGTAACCTAGTTGGAAACATAATATATGGGTTGACTTAACTAGTATTTTTTAAATAATTTGCCTCTATGTATTAAACTATTCATGGTATTATTAAACTACATTAATCAGAATTAAAGATAAACATATATTTTGGTTATACATTTAGTCAATGTTACTAATTTTAACTGTAAACCTGGATTTTTTTAGAGTAATCTCAACTCAATTTTTCCTAAACACAATGGGCAAAACTCAAAATAATATTCTTTTTAATTTACTAATTATATTCTTTATTGGCGTACTTTTCATCTATGACCTTGTTTTAAAAAATCATTATCAGATTTTATACTGTTTTTATATATTTGGGACATCTTCTTACCCGTCTTTTATTTTTCTTTCATTCAGCTTAAGATATGCTGCAAAAATGACCCTATAGAATTTGTGGTTTGTGCAAATAAGGGCTTATTTTTCACTCAAGTTACATGACCATTGGGGAACCAGAGTGTCTTTTCTACATGTTCCCTCTGAGAATTAGTTTGACAGAGAAGTTCCAATTTGATATAGGCTAATCTTGTGACAAAGAGAAAACAACTTGGCAAAACCAAAGTTGGCTCGTAAAAGGCACACATCATTTTTGTTCACCTTGAGTTGAGCAAAGCAAGTCATGTGACTGTTTCTGATCTTAAGTGTGCAAGCCTCGTATGCTACCTCAATTTATATGGCTCGCTCTAATTTCATTGAAGCTTGGATATAAGGTGGGGTAATTTACATAATTTTTGCAATGATATAATCCATCACTCCTTTTCCTTCTGCTCACAAAATATATGCAACCCCTACTTAAGGAACACAAAAGTGCAGTAAAAATGTAGCATAGGCTCAGAGTCCAGGATTTAGTGTTTATATATAGCTATGTCTTCTCTTAATCTATCACCAAATTAAAACTTAACCCTACATTGAAAGAATGAACCAAGCAGGAATCATGAAATTATGGATGACCTGCTACTCCCTTCCTCTCAACCCTTTTCAATGCCTATTGTCACATTTTTCTTTCTGTGCTTGTGAATGTAGCAATGATAACAGGATGAACATACAGTTGCATCACTCCATGATAGAGCCATGATGAGTCATATTCAGTGGCTTGTTTTAGGAAATGTTTCTAAATAGAATTTCATATGAATAGAGATTGCTATCCTCCTAGTCCCTAGCTCTTTCCAATTCCATTGTCTGTGACCCTTCATTTTGCTGTTTCGGACATCAGAGATGGGGTCAGAGACAGATTGTCTAATATTAGAAGACCCAAATTACATCATACATAGGAATAGAGGTGATTTACATTTTATTCCATAAACATTTTATATTTACTTTCACATTCAACAGGCACATTGCAATATACTTTTCTAATTTTGGTTTCTTCAAAATAGACAATGATACCTTCATGAAAAATAACCATTCCAGAGGCCACTACTCTTGTCAAAATTTTCTTAGAGTCTCGAGAGTTGTAGCCTGGCATGGTGGTGCATTCCTGTAATCCCAATACTTGGAAGGCTGAGACAGGAGAAACACAGGTTCAAGACCAGCCTCAGCAACTTAATGAGACCCCCCCAGCAACCTAGCGAGTCTCTGCTTCAAAATAAAAAAATACAAAGGGATTGGAGGGTGTAGCTCAGAAACAGAACTCCCCTGGGTTCAATCCTCAGTAACACACACACACACACACACACACACACACACACACACGAGTTGTGTAATATCTGCTATCATAGATGTGTCAAAATTATTGTTTTCACTCATGGAAATGCATCAGAATGACATTTCAAGAAATTGAGGCAGTGTAGTTCTACAGAATGTGTGTGATATTTAGGGGCAGACATCCCTGAGTTTAAATCCTCAATCTAGTGATTATTATTTTTTAACTGTGGTACTGTCTCTCAGAAGTTCCCTGCTATGATTCCTTCTATTTAGTTATTGCCCTATTATAGAACATATGAACTTGGGTAAATTAGAATGAAATACAATTAAATAAGAAAGATCATACCTTACTTGTCAAAAACTTCTCCAACTAACTGTTTTACTTGTTGTAATAACACCATTTCCCCTTCTATATTCATATTTCTTTCAGAGCTGTGCAGCTACCCAGATGAATACTTCTATCTTTTGAGCATGGGTGAAGTTTCAAAAGTTGGGTCTTTCTTACTATGAAGCTCATTCCTACCCAGTTTTCTAATCAGGGATTCCAATGAAGTTTTCCAAATCTCAATTTGTAGTTCCTATGGGAGTTGCAACTGGTTCTCAAGATATCTTGACCACAAGTTCCTCCTTCTTCAGGTGTAAATCAAACTTTACAGTTACTCCTCAGTAGTTAACAAGTGGGGAAGAGTTGAAGGTGCCAACTCCTGAGTGTATGACATCTTAAGATTCCTTAATGCATGCCTTCAACACCCAACTGAGTCTGGACTTTCATACTGCTGAGGTCTTATAAACAACAAGTTTGAGGAAATTACCTGGCACAGGCTACACCTAATGACCACTCTCAGGTGCTATGGTCAGAACTCATCCAAAATGCACAACTAATCAATGGATCACAACTCATTACACAAGTCACAGAAAGGTTCAGGGGAAACTATCAATTTCAATTTTTATGTAATTTGCTTTAGAAAATTACTCAGCTATGCCTGAAGCTTCTGCCCCCAAGGCCACATTGCTCCTCTAACAGACTTTCCTGCAGTGAAAATAGGACAAAAAATATGCTCCTGTGGTCATTAGTGGTTACAATTATAATCTGTACCTTATGTAAGGGGAATAAAATCTATTTTGGGTAACATGATAAATGGAACACCAACAAATAGGCCCCACATAAACCATCTTTCATTTAATCTTTTCACTTGTACTTTAAAGCCCTTTCCTGGTCACTTGTTCAATGTTAAGGAGATAGGAAGCTGCCTTTGACAAGGGAAAATAATCACAGAAGAAGGATGAGACAGCATATTATTCATCATTTTTTGGCAAAATTCTAGAACACCCAAAAATAAGATTTAGTTCAGGTCCAAGAATACAGGTGTCTGTATTCGATGACTAAAGTAGATGTATCCTTAGCAAACTCATCAAGAATTCTTCTATGCAACTAAGTGAAGAACTGGCAAGGTAAATAGTTCCCATCATGTTAAACACTGAGCTGGGACCCTGGAAATGTCTCAGATTTGTCACAAAAGAAAAAACTAGGATCATAAAGCCGGAAGAACGACTGGACAGGAAATAGTTCTCTACATGCCAGCTTAAAAGATAACCACATGAAATAAAATACTGTACTGGATTCCTTAGAAGATGTCAGTTTAGACAGAACATTCAGGCTAACAAGATCACGCCCATCTTCTCCTAAGCCTCTAATGTGATCTAAACTGGCATAGAAAAAAAAATAAGAATAATGAGCAGAAGCATATTTATGAGTTAAAATACTATAAGACTTATTTACTCACCATTAATTGTGGATGTGAAATATTAATAGACATGATCTAAAATTTTAAGTAGTCCAGCTTAAAACCAAAAATTTTAAGTACTCCAGCCTTTAAATTTTGTATTCAAATACAGAATAAAATAGAAAAAATGTATTTTGTCATGCGTGAGGATAGAAATATGAAACAATTGTTATAGCATCTGAGACTAAACTGGGAATGAGGAAAAATATTGGATAGAACTGTCATTTATGCATGATTGCCTTCTTGTTCTTTGTGTGTATATAGACATTTGTGGATTAGATCATTCAATCTCATTATTATAGCTGACATTTATGTCATTTTTATTAGGTGCTTGTTTTTTAAATGATTTTTGCCTGTTATTAAGTTAACAAAACAATATTTGCTTTTTAAAATGTATTGTCTTCATTGAAAATTTCACATACAACAGCAAGGCACTTTTAAATAACATGTGTCACTCCATCCATCTCTTTCATTAACTTGTTTGTTTTCATTCAACAAATAGTTAATTGATATAAAAAGGTAAATATGACAGATCTTGAGTTTGAGATAGATGAGAACTGGATAAATTCACTTGGTACAATTGGCTATTTTTCTACTCTGGAAGTAAATAACATTTTATCTTTCCTTATTAAAAAAACAAGGAAAACACAGAAAATGTATATAAAGCACTAACAGATGTGATTCAGAGGATAAATGAAGGACTGACAAAGCCCTTAAATATAAGGCCACAAACGTACTAGTGCGCAGGAGTGATGGAGCTCTATGATTGGCAGAGTCCTCTGTCCCAGCCAGGAAGCATGGTATGGAATCCAGGAATCTGCCTTTGTATTCATTATTTATTTATTTTGTGATGATGGGGATTGAACCCAGGGACACTCTACCACTGAGATATACCCCCAAACCCCCCTTTCTTAAATTTGAAACAGGATCTCTCTAAATTTCTCAAGCTGGCCTCAAACTTGAGATTTTCCTGCCTTAGCCACTGGGATTACAGGCCTGTGCCAAAGAGACCATATGAATCTGCCTATCAAAAAATAAGCTCTTCCACTAATATTAACTTTCAAGAAAAATTGGTAACATCTCCCCCCTTCCAACATTTGCAGAAAGTGGCAATTCTAAACTACATCTTTTTTTTTTTTAAGAACTGCATACCAGTTTCCACCTTGAAATGACAGTCTTTGGAGAAAGTACATTCCGCTTGCCCTGTTTTTCCTAGGTGCACCTGAGTTGGGAGGTGCGATTCCACTGGAGTTTCCTGGCTCCAGGCCTCCTTCCCCACCTGAAGAGATGCTCCTCCCTGGGAAGGTGGGGAATAAGTCTAAAAAGGTGTCAAGAGGCTCCCATAAGGAGGCCTGCTGGCTCCTTGCCGGCATCTCCAGTGAGTGCCCTCCCAGATGGCTGATAACAGGAACCAGGAAACAGAGGTCAGAGGTGTGCTTGGAAGTGGTTACCACTTGTGGGCACTGTATGAATTGAATCTTAAAAATGGGAATTGGGGGAAGGCTAAATGAGTGATGTGTGCATGTATGCCTCTACCACTCTGAATTTCATCAAGATATATGATTAAGATGCACAAATAAATTAAAAGAAAAGAGCTACTATTCAAAGTATATGGATATGTGGGCTCACATGAAAAAAAAATGGAGAGTATGTTCCCAGACAGCCGAGCTGTACAATGACATGGATTATGGTTCTACCATAACCTTATTATTCTTATATGACAATGTTTTGTTTTGTTTTGGCAGTACTGGGGATTGAACCCAGGGGCATTCTACCTCCGGGCTACACCCCCAGCCCTACATTTTTATCCTTTATTTTGAAACAGGGTCTCACTAAGTTGTGGAGGGCCTCACTAAGTACCTGAGGCTGGTTGCGAACCTGGATCCTCCAGTCTCAGCCTCCCAAGTACTGGGGTTACAAGCATGTGCCACCATGCCTGGCTTATGGCAATGTTTTGATGGGTCTTTTTATTTCAATACCTTATGATACTTTGGGGCACAGAAATATTCTAGTGGCAAGGTGATTCTTCTGTTCTGTCTATACTGAAATCATGCTAACACTGTTCTGTTTGTCTAACATTTAATTAAGCTTACCCATTCTCAAAAAAAAAGTTTCAAAAGATTACAGTATTTTAAAGTAATATATCCATTCCACTGCTCCAAACTGGATTGTAGGCCTTCTGTAATGGTAACAAACTAAAGGAAACCCAGGCTGTTGAATACACGCCATTAAAAGATTTTGTATTTAAAGGCCGGGCGTGGTGGCACACGCTTGTAATCCCAGTACTTTGGGAAGCGGAGACCGGAGGATCTGGGTTCACGGCCAGCCTCAGCTCTCTCTCTCTCTCTCTCTCTCTCTCTCTCTCTCTCTCCCTGTCTCTCTCTACTTAGTGAGGCCCTCTGCAACTTCATGAGACCCGGT
>PVJS01043460.1:0-17062 GCA_004027185.1 Glis glis | reverse complement strand
GGTGTCCTTGCTCAGTATCTGGCCCCAAGCAACACTTGATAAGGGTTTGTGGAACACAGGATAAAATATTTTGCATAAAGAACTGAATGAAGCCAGGCATGGTGGCACACACCTGTCATCCCAGTACTTGGGAGGCTGAGACAGGAGGATTGCAGGATCGAGACCAGCCTTGGCAACTTAGCAAGACCCTGTTTCAAAATAAAAAATAAAATCAGGCTGGGGATTTAGCTGAGAGGTAGAATGCCCCTGGGTTCAATCCCCAGTACCACCAAAACAACAACAACAAAAAAACCCGAATGAACATCAGCCATTTTTGGTCCTGATTCTGACCTTGTGAACCCTAAAGGGCTAAGCTAGACAATGAGAACCAAGGAAGCCCCTGTCTCCAGACACCAGCTCTCTACCATAACTGCCAGTGGCTCTCAGGGACTTCCCAGCTCATGCCTGGGATGACTTGGCGCTCTCCTGTTCCCCCTGAGATCCATATTCCAGGATGGGGCCTGGCGGGGCAGCCTAGACCCATCCCAGCTGATGAGAACACAGCACACCTAACCTGAACTCTCCTGCTGCACACGCGCTCCTCCTCCTTGGGTCTGTTTTGGGGAATCTCAGTCTAAACACCCTCCCTGGTCATGCAAGCTAACATTCCCCGGTCGTCTTTACATGCCTGTTCTGCTCCCCGGCAGCTGACTCCTGTTGTCTCTGTCTCCTTGGTGGCTCTCCATATGGCCCCACTTTCCCCCACTGCCTCCGCTGTCGCTCAGGCCTTCTTCTCTAGCCCGAACTGTGGATTGCCAGTCCCAGCCCTCAGGAGATTCACCCTCTCCTTGGCTGCCAGGGTTCTTTATTTTTTATTTTTGTGGTACTGGGGATTGAACCCTGGACCATTCTACCTCTGAGCTACACCCCCAGCCCTATTTTATGTCTTATTTTGAAATAGGGTCTCACTAGATTGTGGAGAGCCTCCCTAAGAGCCTCACTAAGCTGAGGCTGGCTGTAAACCTGCAATCCTTCCATCTCAGCCTCCTGGGATTACAAACATGGGCCACCACGCCCAGCTTATTTTTTATTTAGAAACGGTCTTGCAAAGTTGCTGAGAGCCTCACGAAGTCGCTGAGAGCCTCGCTAAGTTGCTGAGGCTGACCGTGAACCTGGGATCCTCCTGTCTCAGCCTCTCAAGTACTGGGATTACAGGCGTGCACCACCACTCCTGGCACCCAGAGTTCTTTTTAGAAGGCCAATTGCTTCTTGTATCACTCTGCATTTTTAAAATCTGTTTGTTCACTGAGCACGATGATGCAGGCCTGTAATCCCAGCTACTTGGGAGGCTGAGGGAGGAGGATCACAAGTTAGCAATTTAGCAGGACCCTATCTCAAAATGAAAAATAAAAAAGGATGGGGACATAGATCAGTTGTAGAATGCCCCTGGGTTCAATCCCCAGCACCAAAACAAACAAACAAAAATTTCTGTTTGTTCTATGTTACTCTCAGCTGAAACCCGAGCACTTTCACATGGCCCAGAGCCAAACCTTGCCAGACCTAGGTCCTACTACTTCCCTCCTTGCAGCCACATCCCATGGAGCCCTCAGCCCGCTCCCTCCCTTTCCTAGGTGGGGTCAGTTTTTCTATCTGCCAAAGTCTCCTTGTCTTTTCTTTTTTCTTTCTTTCTTTCTTTTTTTTTTTTTTGGTACTGGAGGTTGACCGCAGAGCCATTCTACCTCCAAGCTACACCCCAGGCCTATTTTACTTTTTATTTTGAAACAGGATTTCACTAAGTTGCAGAGGAGCTCATTAAGTTGTTGAGGCTGGCCACAAACCTACAATCCTCCTGTCTCAGCTTCCCAAGTACTGGGATTACAGATGTGCATCACCATGCCCTCTCTTCCTCATCCTTTTTTTTTTTTTTTTTGCAGTATTGGGGATTGAACCCAGGGGCATTCTATCTCCAAGCTATACCCCCAGCCCTATTTTTTTTATTTTGAAACAGGGTCTCACTAAGTTGCGGAGGGCCTCACTAAGTAGCTGAGGCTGATCATGAACCTGCGATTCTCCTGTCTCAGCCTCCCAAGTACTGGGATTACAGTTGTGCACCACCACGCCCAGCTTCCTCATCCTTTAAGTCCCAGATCTGCCCTCCTCTGGGAAGTTTTCTTTATACTTCCAGGCAGATTTATTAGATTGTAGGGATTAAGTGTCCCTCATCCAGAACGCTTGAGACTAGAGTGTTTTGGATTTTGGAATATTTGCACATTCATAGTGAGATGTCTTGGGGATGGAACCTAAGTCTAAACAGGAAATTCATTTAATAACGCTTCCTACGCATCCTACACACAGAGCCCACAAGTCATTTTATGTGTTATTTTTACTACCCCTGCATGTGTCTGTGACCTGTCACGAGAGGTCAGGTGTGGAACTTTCCACTCATGGTGTCACATCAGTGCTCAAAGTTTCAGATTTTGGATTTGGGAGCCTTTTAAATAAGGAATGCCCAAACTGTTGTTTCTGTGTACTGTGATGTAGCTTTATCATCGGTATTCACGCATTTATCTGGGTCTCTGTCCCATACTGGACTGTGAGCTTCCCCATAGCTTAGCATTCTTTGTAGGCCTCCCGCAACCCCACCCCAAGAACAATGCTTAGCATGCAGTCGGACCTCAATAAATGTTTATCATATGAACTAACAATGCCTAGTAAAGATCTGATTGTATTTGATGCTATATCAGAAAACAGAATAGGCCCAGTGCCTGCTCCAAGGCAGGTGCCTGATGCTCAGGTGAACACGTGTGATCTCTTTCACATCAAGCTGAAGCAGAAGTTTTGGCAGCACTGGTGGGATAAAGGTGAGTGCATTTAGAGAGTGGAGAATGTAGTGGGAGGGACATATTTCCAGAGAATGTGCAGTCACAGTGGACCAGGAGCTGGTGTTCCTGCTGTGTGTTCCCCAAGTGGCAGAATAATGCCCCTCCTCCAACATATACACATTCTAACATTGGAACCTGTGTGCTCTTTCTCGGCAGAAGGGACACCGCAGGTGTAATTAAGGACCTGCAGACAGGGAGAGTATCATCCAGGTGGGCTCAGTTTCATCACACAGGCCCTTAAAGGCAGAGAACCTTCTCAAGCTGCAAGCACAAGAGGAATTCCAAGCATGAGAAGGATTCTTTCTGATTTTAGAATATTTGCATATGCATAGTGAGATGTCTTGAGGATGGGACTCAAGTCTAAACACGAAATTCATTTACGCTTCATACATACCTTACAGCCTGAGAGTAATTCCACTCTTCTCACTGCCTCTGAGATGTAGGACCCATGTGCAGTGACCAGACAGAGGCCTCTAGAGCTGAGGGTGGCCTCTGGCTGAGAGCCAGCAAGGAGACAGTGACCTCAGACCTGGGGTTGCCAGGGACTGGATTCTATCAACAGCCTGACTTTGGAAGCAAATTCTTCCAGAACTTCTGGGAAGGAAGACAGCCTCACCTTAGCCCACTGATACCCCTGTTGGCCTTCCAACCTACGGAACTATAAGATAAAAATAAATGAGTGTTAGGCACATGTGGTGGTACACGCTTGTCATCCTAGTACTTGGGAGGCTGAGACAGGAGGATCGCAGTTTCCAGACCAGCCTCAGCAACTTAGTGAGACCCTGTTTCAAAATAAAAATAAGCTGGGTGTGGTAGCACATGCCTGTAATCCTAGTACTTGGGAGGCTGAGACAGGAGGATTGAAGGTTCCTGGCCAGCCTCAGCAATTTAATGACACCCTGTATCCAAATTAAAAAAAAAAATAGGGCTGGGGGCATAACTCAGAGGTAGAATGCCCCTGGGTTCAATCCCCAGTACCATAAATAAATAGATGAATGAATGAATGAATGAATGAATGAATAAATAAATAGGACTGGGGGTGTAGCTCAGAGGTAGAATGACCCTGGCTTCAATCCCCAATACCAAAAAAATAAATAAATAAAATAAAATAAATGGGTGTTGCTTCAAGCTGCTGAGTTTGCTACAACAGTGATAGTAATACAGGGGGCAGGGGACCCATGCTCTGGGGCAGGAGGCCTCTTGGATGCCGTGCCCGGCTCCCAGGCCACCCTTTCAGACCCAAAGAGACCCTCAGTATCATTTGTGCTTGTTGTGGCCGCAGATCAGACACTGTTCCACCCTTGGCACTTGTTCATAGAATTTTTAGCCTGAAAAGATAATCGGCAGCCTGCTCAAAATATTTTTTCCTGCCGGGCTATGGAGTTCTTTGGTGTAATTCCAAGTTTAGGGATCACAGATATAATCTACTTAACCTTAAAACAATTTTTTTAAATCAAGTGCTATGCTATTAAAAAGGTAGGTGGGAGATCCCAGTGTACAGATAGGATGGTGATGGCATCTCTGCCAGGAAAGGAGCTGACTGACTAATAGATGGGAAGCAGAGTGGGATGCATGAGTGGTGTCCCCAGGCCCGGCCCGCTGTGTCCTGATGTTTATTCTAGCCTGCGTGGAGGTCTGGAATGTCCCCTATTCCTGGGCTCAGCTGTAGAATAGCCAGGCACTTTCAGAGCACTGGATTAAGAATTAGGAAGCCAGGTGGGCATTGTGGCATATGCCTGTAATCCCAGAATTTGGGAGTCTGAGACAGGAGGATCACAGGTTCAAGGACAGCCTCAGTAACTTAGTGGGGCCCTCAGCAACTTAGTGAAACCCCATTTCAAAATAAAAAATAAAAGCCGGGCATGGTGGCTCACACTTGTAATCCCAGTACTTGGGAGGCTGAGATAGGAGGATCACAGGTTTGAGGACAGCCTCAGCAAATAGTGTGACTTTCATCAACCTAGTGAGACCCTGTTTCAAAATAAAAATAAAATAGGGCTGGGGATGTGGCTCAGAGGTAGAATGCCCGGGGGTTCAATCCCTAGTGCCACAAAAATAAATAAACAAACAAACAAATAGGGCTGGGGGTGTAGCTTGGAGGTAGAATGCCCTGAGATTCAATCTCTAGTACCACAAAAAAAAAAAAAAGGGAAAAAAGAAAAAGACAATTAGGAAGGCTTGCTTTTCCAAGCTGTGTGTCAGTCAGCTTTCAGTTACTGTAACAAATTACCAGCAATATAATCAATTTATAAAGAGAAATGGTTTATTTTGGCTCACAGTTTTGGAGCTTTCAGCCCATGGTTGGTTGGCCCCATTGTTTTGGGCCTATGGCAACATAGCACAGCACTGCTGGAGCTCACGGTGGAGCAGAGACACTCACCTCATGGCCTGAAAGTAAAAAAGAAAAAGTGGAAGAGACCAGGGTCCCACAATCCCCTTTGAAATCACACCCCCAGGGATGTGAGTCACTAGCTCCTGCCTCTTAAAGGTTCCACCACCTCTCCATAGCACCAAGTTGAGGACCTTTGAGAGAGAGCCAAGATCCAAACCACAGCACTGTGGTCCTCTCTGTCTTGCCACGATCCCTGCTGTCCATAGGTGGGGTTGAACAACACTGTCCCAAAGGCTTAGAGAATCAGTGGCTCCGTGACGGGGCACTTAAGTAGCAGCCTGAGCTGGGCGTGGGCGTGGTGGCGCATGTCTGTAATCCCAGTACTTGGGAGGCTGAGACAGGAGGATCACAGTTTTGAGGACAACCTCAGCAATGTAGAGAGAATCTCAGCAACCTAGTGAGACCCAAAAAAAGGGCTGGGGGTAGAGCTTGGAGGTAGAATGCACCTGAGTTTAATCCCCAGTACCACCAAAAAGAAAATAAAAAGTAGCAGCCTGTAGGGAACACCGACAGCAGCTCTGCTGAGGTGGCCCTGCCCCAGTCCGCTGCCTTGTGACAACTCCTGACCGTTGTCACTCAGCTCTGGACCTGATTCTCAGCTTTGGACCTTGAACTCTGTTTGGCTGTCCCTTCCCCGTGAGCCCCTTCCTGCTGGGTAACCTTGGTGTACACAATTCACTGGGTCATTTCTTCCCTTTGCTTTTTTTTTTTCAGTGCTGGGGATGGAACCCTGGGCCCCGTGCTTGCTGGACAAGTGCCCCACCACCGAGTTACACCCCGCCCTTCAGTGGGTGGTTTCAATGGCTTGTGCCCCCAGATAAACTGGCCTCCTAAGGTTCTGACCCCGAGAGCTTACCCAGTAAAGAAGGCTTTTGCAGTTGGTCACTTCTGCCCAGATGCCATCTTCTGCCCTCAAGTGAGGGTGGCCAGGTGCAGCTTCTAGGATGAGCACTGCATAGGTTTGGGGGTCTTTCCCAATCCTGGCCTTTCAGTGTTTACCCATTAGCCTGGCTTATAACATACAACAAAAATAATTTTTGTGTGTGGTACTAGGAATTGAACCCAGAGGCATTCTACTTCTGAGCTACACCCCCAGACCAATTTTATTTCTTATTTGGAAACAGGGTCTCACTAGGTTGCTGAGAGCCTTGCTAAGTTGCTGAGCCTGTCCTCAAACCTGCGATCCTCCTGTCTCAGCCTCTCAAGTACTAGGATTACAAGCATGCGCCACCATGCCCGGCTTCAACAAAAATAATTTTGAAAAACCTTTGATGCTAAATCAGAGGTCTACATGGAGTGTCTTAATATGATGCCATTGCAGTTAAACCTGTGGTCCAAACTACTAAACCTGTTTCAGTTTAGAAAGCATTAGAGTGGGAAAGGATGAGAAAGAGAGAGAGAGAGAGAAAGAGAGAGAGAGAGAGAGAGAGAGTGTGTGTGTGTGTGTGTGTGTGTGTGTGTGTTTTACTGGGGATTGAGCTCAGGGGTATTCTGCCTCTGAGCTTGACACCCCCAGACCTCCATTTATTTATTTATTTATTTATTTACTCATTCATTCTTTCATTCATTTACTCATTTATTCATTTATTATTTTTACGGTACTGGGGATTAAACCCAGGGGGATTCTACCTCTGACCTATATCCCCAGCCCTATTTTATTCTTTATTTTTGAAATAGGGTCTCACGAAGTTGTGGAGGGCCTCACCAAGTAGCTGAGGCTGGCTGCGAACCTGCAATCCTCCTGTCTCTGTCTCCCAAGTACTCCAAAGAAGGTCACCATGCCCGGCCTCCTTTTTTATTTTTTAATTTTTAATTTTAAAACAGTGTCTCGCCGGGCGTGGTGGCGCACGCTTGTAATCCCAGTACTTTGGGAGGCAGAGACCGGAGGATCCGGGTTCATGGCCAGCCTCAGCTCTCTCGTTCTCTCTCCCTCTCTCTGTCTCTCTCTCTTTCTCTCTCCTTAGTGAGGCCCTCCACAACTTCGTGAGACCCGGTTTCAAAATAAAGTATAAAAAATAGGGCCGGGGGCGTAGCGCGGAGGTAGAACGCCCCTGCATTCAATCCCTGGTACCGCAAAAAAAAAAAAAAAAAAAAAAGTGTCTCTGAGTTGCTGAGGGTCTCGTGAAGTTGCTGAGGCTGGCCTCAAACCTGTGATTCTCCTATACTCCAAGTACTGGGATTATAGGCATCCCAAATTCTGGGATGCCTCCCAAGTCCTGGCATTCCAGGTGTGCACCACCACACCTGCTGAGAGATTCTTTAATAAGCAGTCGCAAATTGGCAGCCATGGGCATGTTTTTTGTTTGTTTGTTTGTTTCTTGTTTATTTTTTCCCCAGCCTGGGATCAAACCCAGGGCCTCACACATGCTAGGTAAGCACTCTACTACTGAACTACATTCCCCATCCCCTCTTTACATTTTTAAAATAAACTTGAAACCTATAGCCTGTGCACAGTTTGGTTCACCAGAGTCCCCACCACTCCTGCTTGTCTTCCACCAGCTTCAAGCATTGACCTTAACCTCCAGTTCCTGACATTATCTGAAGTGTGGACTTGGATCCAATCCAATTTCTTAAAGGAAAGGAAATTGTATAGTAGAAAAGAAAAAAATAACCTGCCCAGGGTCCATACCACAGGTCAGCCCAAATTGAAGGGAGACCCAGCCTTGTGCGTGGGTGTAGGTTGAGTCCCACAATTCTGTGGAGGTTCTGAGCCTGGGCTTTGGATCCAGACATTCACCTGCTGTGGGTACCAGGCAGACAATGTGGGTATAGAGTTGTCCAAATTGGTTTAGTAGAGATTCCTTGGAAGAACATCAACAGTAATCAAATTAGCTGTCTCATAGGGTTGTTGTCAGGATTCAGTGGCATGATTCATGAAAAGTGTTTGACACAATGCCCTCCCTCTTAGCATTCAGAATGATTACCTCTTACTATTATTCTCATGCATGGAGGAACCTGTGCGTCTCTGATCTGTGGCCTCAGGAAAGACATTGCAGCACAAAGCCAGCTCAGACTCGACAACTAAAGTGATGGGGGGATGCAGGGAGAATCACTCAATTTGGAAAGACAAAGGCTGAAGTGAGGGTGCAGGTGGGCCCGGAGGAACATGGGCTCCAAGTCAGAAGTCAGGAGTGTGAACTGTGACTCTGCCCATTACCAATTGAGTGGCCTTGATTTTTTTTGTCTTAGATTTTATTTTCATTAAAGTTATACATGTTTATAGTTATAAGAGTCAGATGGTTCTGTCTGTTACCAAAAATCAGCAGTCTCTCAACCTACCTCTTTCCCATTCTCCACCCATTCTGGCTTCTTAGAAGAACCAGCTAATTGTTCTAACTGCTTTGCTTTGTAGCCATTATGAACCTGCCATTGTGGAAGGGAAAATGCTGGTGTTCATTTCTACTCTGTGGTCCCGACTATAAATGCCAGGGGCAGCTGAGCTCCCAGTGGACCTGGATATCTTTCCCTTTTCTACATAAAGTTTTGTTAATCTCGGACCAACTGAGTGCCTTTGTTCACAGAGCTTTCTGTGGAGTTAGCACTAATCCACGGCTCTCCCTCCAGTGCATAAACTGCCACTCGATACAATAGGTGTTCCATCATTTTCATCGTCCTGGGGTCAAGTGAGAGTGCAGATGAAAGGGGCTTTCTAAGTCAGGAATCATGAAAATGACATATATAGGTGATGATTATTGCTGCCTGGGTCTTTCTTCTCAGAAAGAGAAGAAATAACTATGGGGCGAAGGAAAGAATGCTTCACCATGCACGCTGGGGAGTCAGATGCATCCACCTAAAAGGAAGAACAAGCCGGGCGTGGTGGCGCATGCTTGTAATCCCAGTACTTGGGAGGCGGAGACCAGAGGATCTGGGTTCGCGGCCAGCCTCAGCTACTTAGTGAGGCCCTCTACAACCTTGTGAGACCCAGTTTCAAAATAAACTATAAAAAAAAATAGGGGCTGGGTGTGGTGGCGCACGCTTGTAATCCCAGTACTCTGGGAGGCGGAGACCGGAGGATCCGGGTTCGTGGCCAGCCTCAGCTCTCTCTCTCTCTCTCTCTCTCTCTACTTAGTGAGGCCCTCCGCAACTTCGCGAGACCTGGTTTCAAAAAAATAAGGTATAAAAAATAGGGCCGGGGGTGTAGCGCGGAGGTAGAATGCCCCTGGGTTCAATCCCCGTACCGCACAAATAAATAAATAAAAGGAAGAACAGAGCCAGGTGTGGTGGCACACACCTGTAATCTCAGTACCTGGGAGGCTAAGACAGGAGAATTGATCACAGGTTTGAGACCAGCCTCAGCAACTTACCAAGACTCTGTTTCAAAAAGGAGGAGGGGCTGGGCATGGTGGCGCACGCTTGTAATCCCAGTTGTATTGGACAGGGTTCTCTAGATTAACAGAATATACAGAATGAGTATATTTGAAAAAAGGGATTTATCAGATGGGCTTATAGTTTGAAGCAATGTAGTCCCAGGTTCTGACTGCACGTGGAGAGTCAGAGGAACCAGTAGCTGGTCGAACGGTCTAAGAGCTGGAGTCTTAGGATCGGAGCAACCACTAATTCAGTCCCAGTCCAAGACGTGAAGATCAGGAAGCTCTTCGGAGAAATGATGGTGAAGTTTCAGTTCCAAGAGCTGGAGGCTGAGAAGATCAAGAAGCTCTTCAGAGAAAGGCGAAGCCGGCGGCTGACGATCTCAGGCGAGAGCAGATGCGTTTTCCTCGGAAAGAGTCGCACACACTCTACGCACACACTCTACGTGGCTTCTCCCTCTTTCATCTAAGTCCACACCTATCAGAATCCTGCTGCCTACATTCAGGGCAGGGCTTTCTGTTTAATCTGCTGTTACACCCCCAAAATCACATAATCTTGGGTGTGTCATGATCAGGTCAAGTTGACAACCTAGACTGACTATCACACCAGTACTTGGGAGGCTGAGACGGGAGGATCGCAGGTTCGAGGCCAGCTTCTGCTACATAGGCCCTCTGCAACTTAGTGAGACCCTGTTTAAAATATAAATAAAAAATAGGGCTGGGGGTGTAGCTCGGAGATACAATGCCCCTGGGTTCCATCCCCAGTACCACACACACACACAAATAAACAAATAAATAAATAAAATAAAGGCTGGGGGTATAGCTCAGTAGAATACCCCTGGGTTCAATCCCCAGTAACACACACATACACACACACACACACACACAGTTTGGACTAGACCTGTACTTGTCTGGACCCTATTTATATCTTTGTTACGTGCCTATCTTAGTATGCAGACTCATATACTATACTGCAAAAAGATTACTGTGTTTGATTTGAAGGTGTGCCCAGATCCCCAAATTCTATGTTCTCAAACATATCTGGCCCCAGGAATTTGGGATAAAGGATTGTGCCCCTGGGCATCTATTCCATTGTGTTGTGGAAAGAATTTGAATGCTATACGTTATATATAAAAGATGAAGCACTGCGCCAGGCACATAGTTGGTGCTCAATAAATCTTAGCTACTATCTTTACTATTCATCGGCTCTAGAATCACAATAGAATGATTAGAGAGATTAACTACCTACATTCAACTTTCTATATTCAAAACAGGTCATGATGAATTACTTTAAACTACAAAAGAATGGAAATAGCAGCTTAGCATGTATTTGAAAGGTCCAAAGAATAGAACTCAACTCAAAATCTGTCTCTGCTGCCACCATGATCTTGGGAAAATGCCTTAATCTTCTTGCCTCAGTTTTCCCCATCTGTGTAATGGAGATAATATGTGTCTCATGGGGTCTTCCTGAGGATCCACTGAGGCGTGAAGAGGCAGTGTAATTAAAATGAATGTCCCCAGCCGGGCACGGTGGCACGCACCTATAATCCCAGGACCTGGGAGGCTGAGACAGGAGGATTGCAGGTTCAAAGCCAGCCTCAGCTACTTAGTGAGACCTTCAGCAACCTAGTAAAACTCTGTTTCCAAATAAAAAATAAAATAGGGCTGGGGGTGTAGCTCAGAGGTAGAATGCCCCTGGGTTCAATCCCCAGCACCAAAAAGAGAAAAAGAAAAGAAAAGAAAAGAAAAGGAAAAAAAAAAAAAAAGAATGGCCTTGGTGTGGTGTCCTGAGCCAAGTTTTCTCACCCAAAGTGCATAACCTCAGTTACATCATGAGAAAATATCAGGCAAACCCACATGAAGGGATGTTCCACAAAACATCTGTCCAGTACTCCTCAAGAAAAGTGTTGAGGTCAAGAAAGACCTGTAAGGGCCGGGCGTGGTGGCGCACTCTTGTAATCCCGGTACTTTGGGAGGCGGAGACCAGAGGATCCAGGTTCGCAGCCAGCCTCAGCTCTCTCTCTCTCTCTCTCTCTCTCTCTCTCTCTCCTTAGTGAGGCCCTCCGCAACTTCGTGAGACCCGGTTTCAAAATAAAGTATAAAAAATAGGGCCGGGGGTGTAGCGCGGAGGTAGAACGCCCCTGGGTTCAATCCCCGGTACTGCAAAAAAAAAAAAAAAAGAAAGACCAGTAAGGGAGTAAGGAGATGTGACAGTTAACACGAGGTGGGATCCTGGATCTTAGAACAAAAAGAAGAGAGTAGCGGAACAGCTGGTGAAATCCAGATTCATTCTGTAGTATTGTTAATAGTGTTATACCAAGAAGAGTTTTTAGTTTGCGTGACTCTTCTGTGGTTATATAAGATGTTAATATAGAAGGGGAAGCTGGGCGAAGGGTGTACGGGAACTCTGTACTATTTTTGCAACTCTTCTGAAGGTCTAAAATTATCTCAAACCAAAAATGTTTAAAAAAAAAAGAATGATACATTCCTTGGCACACCCTGAGTTAAGGCTGAGTAAATGTGCATTCCCTTGTCCCCGTGGGGTCTTTCATCCCTGGGGACACCAGAGGCCCACACATGCGCAGAGGGGCTGGGCGGGGTGGTTTCGGTGGAGGGCAAGTGTGAAAGTCCAGGCTGTGTCAGGATGGGCGAGGTCTGGTCCCTGCCCAGAAGAGCAGCTGCTCCTCGGGCCACAGAGGCAGAAACACAGCCGACGCTTTCCGTGCAACCCCATAGCAACTTTTGTGGAGGTTGGAAGACTTTGCTGTCGGATGATCTTATTTCAGTTCCATTTTTCCCCCCTTATTATCTTGCGGAGCCCTGGGGAAAGTTACTTGCTGTAATATGGAATGTTGTACTAGCATCTCGGCTCACTGAGTGGGTGGAATGGGGGTCCAGAACAGCAGCCAGTACTAGTGGCTGTTGTCCCCCCACCCCCAAGTCTTCCCTAGTGTCCCACTGGAAGTGCCCTCCCGGTTTCCCAGGGCAACCACTTTGTGCCCCTCCAAGGACCCTTTCTAGGGATGGCCTCCCAATCCTATGGGTGTGTGTTGTGTCTGCCCTATGACCCAGAGCTCCTGTAGGCCACAGGGTTTTGTGCATAGGGCCATTGAGGACATGTGTTGAGTGAATGAATAAGTGATTGAATGAAGGAGTGAATTGATAAATGCATGAAAGGATGATGGGACGAATGAGTGATTGAATATGAGTGAGTGAATGCATGTGTGATTGAATGGTGAGTGAGCAATTGAGTGAATGAGTGATTGAATGGTGAGTGATTGGGTGAATGAGTGACTTAATGAATGAATGAATGATTGAATGAATGGGGAGTGTGTGAATGAATGAATAAGTGAGCAACCGGGTGGGTGAATGGTGAGCAAGTGACGGGATGAACGAGTGCGTGAATGAATGGAGAAGTAGCTGGCTCTCTTGCCTGTCTGAACGAGGGCTATCTCCGTACCACGTAGGATTATTGGCCCAAACTGTTGCCCCTGTCAAGCTGTTCTCCAGGATAACTTTGGAACTGTTCAGAGCAAACACGGCCTTTTGTTATTGTTCCCACCGTCTCGGGTGCCAGTCACTTATCCAGAAAAAGCAGCTCGCTCCTTTCCTGACTCCGTTTGAACATCGCGTGCTTTCAAGCTGTTTGTCAGGGCCTCGAAGCGCTCCTGGCCTCTCTCCTGTTGCTGAGAACTTCTTGCCACAGGAAATCAGGCTCATTTTGAGGGCCAAACAGTCGCTAAATATATCTTCCCAGCGCAGATTATTTAAGGAGCTATGCTGGTGATGTTATGTCTGAACAGAGAAGAAGGGGGAAAAATAAACTTTTTCTTTTTTCTGTAAAGAAGAGCATGGTTACACCAGGTTTTCTTGGGGCCCCAAGGAGGAGAGCTACAGTGTGGTGTCAATGTTTTAATTATGGAATTGCCAGATGTTCACCCTGGGCATGCCACCGGCTTGGGCTGAGAGTTTAGATCTCTGTTGCCAGGCAGTCGTTTCTTGATAATAACTTCTTGTCTGTGTTTAAAAATACCTCCTGTCCTGGGGAGTGACGTCAGATGAGTGTGCCCTCCCTGCCAAGCACAGGAGAGCTGTGCAAAGAGGTGTAGCTGAGAGTGCTCTGACCCCCAAACCAGGGGCCAGTGGGAGAGCCCGCCCTCAGAGAAGCCCCCCATAGGATCCCTCTCTCTTCGAGCAGCAGGTGATGAGGGACAGGGCCCTGGGGTCTTTCCTGGTGAAAAGCCAGCTGCAGACACAGAGGCCAGGAAGCAGTCGATGGCCTCAGAGAGGTCTGGACTGGAATTCCGCACATGCTGATCCCAGTGGCATCCTGGGGCTGCCCTGGGGACAAAGTCCCACCTGCTCTCTCCTCTGGGCTCCATCTTAGACTCCCTGGGTGATCAGTATAAAACCTTAGGGAGAGCCGGGCATGGTGGCACAAGCCTGTAATCCCAGTACTTGGGAGGTTGAGACGGGAGGATCACAGGTTCAAGGACAACCTCAGCAACCTAGTGAGACCCTGTTTCAAAACAAAAAATAAAACAGGGCTGGCAGTGTAGCTTAGAGATAGAATGCCCCTGGGTTCAATTCCCAGGACTCTCTCCCCAAAAATTTGGAGACAGTTTACCGACAGAGGACATCAGAACTAAGAATATTAAAATATTGCTGACTTGTTGGTCTTTTGTGATAACACAGGATGTGCTGTTACTCATTATACCCACAGCACACTAACAGTTTTGGGGGAATTCTAGAGCTTCTCTAGGAGGATATTGCCCCAGATGATGTGCGATTCTGATAGGAACACAAGAGACCATGTAGAAGACACAGATAGCAGTAGGGGAAAAACACAAATATGAAAGATGTGTAATCTGGCCGGGTGTGGTGGCGCACGCTTGTAATCCCAGTACTTTGGGAGGCAGAGACCGGAGGATCCGGGTTCGCGGCCAGCCACAGCTCTCGCTGTCTCTCTCCCTGTCTCTCTCTCTCTCTCTCTTTCTCTCCTTAGTGAGGCCCTCCGCAACTTCGTGAGACCCGGTTTCAAAATAAAGCATAAAAAAAAATAGGGCCGGGGGCGTAGCGCGGAGGTAGAACACCCCTGCGTTCAATCCCTGGTACCGCAAAAAAAAAAAAAAAAAGATGTGTAATCTAAAATGTTTGGTGATGACTCTGTCATTTGGG
Source organism: Glis glis (assembly GCA_004027185.1). Classification (NCBI taxonomy): domain Eukaryota; kingdom Metazoa; phylum Chordata; class Mammalia; order Rodentia; family Gliridae; genus Glis; species Glis glis. The sequence goes on along the minus strand of PVJS01043460.1, from coordinate 2,324 downwards.
TTATGTGTCATTTTAGAGAGGTTTTTTTTGTAATGTCCTTTACAGCGTATGGATTTTTTTTTTTTTTTTTTGGTACTGGGTATTGAATCCAGGGGCACTGTACCACAGAGCTACATCCCCCAGACCTGTTTTATTTTATGATACTGGGAATTTAAAACCCAGGGGCATTTTATCTCTGAGCTACACCCAAGCCCTTTTTATTTTTTGTTTGGAAGCAGGGTCTTGCTAGTTTGCTGAGAGTCTCACTGTGTTGTTGAGGCTGTCCTTGAACCTGTGATCCTCTTGTCTCAACCTCCCAAGTACTGGGATTACAAGCATGCACTATTCTTTATTTTGAGACAGGATCTCACTAAGTTGCCCAGGCCGGCCTTGAACTTGGAATCTTCCTGCCTCAGCCTCCTGAGTAGCTGGGATCACAGGCACACGCCACCATGCTTGACTCAGTCTATGGAATTCAATGGAATGCTAAGTTTGCACCTGGTAAAACCTCCCTACATCAAATATGCCACTAATTTCTGGTTTTACTGAAATTAAATAATCAGCACATGATTTTACCTCTTTAAGAAGGCATTTGGAACCCCAATCCTTCTCAAACTTTTCAAAAAAATTGAAAGCCAGATATGGTGGCGCAAGCCTGTAATCCCAGTACTTGGGAGGCTGACACGGGAGGATCGCAGGTTCAGGGCTAAATTCAGCAACTTAGTGAGACCCTGTTTCCAAATGAAAAATAAAATAGGGTTGGAGGTGTAGCTCAGAAGTAGAATGTCCCTGGGTTCAATTCTCAGTACAAAAAAAAAAAAAAATTGAAGAGGAAAGAACATTCCTCAACTCATTCTATGAGGCCAGCATTACTCTGATACCAGAGCCAGAGAAAGACACTGTAAGGAGAAAACAAAAACTATAGACCAGTGTTCCTTATGAACATTGGTGTAGAAATCCTCAACAAAATATTAGCAAAGAAAACCCAGTAGCACATTAGAAGAATTGTTTACCATTAGCTAAGCGTGGTGGCACATGCCTGTAATCCCAGTACTTGGGAGGCTGAGACAGGAGGAACAGGTTCAAGGACAGTCTCAGCAACGTAGAGAGACTCTCAGCAACCTAGCAAGACCCTGTTTCAAAACAAAAAAGGGAAGCTGGGCGTGGTGGCGCACGCTTGTAATCCCAGTACTTGGGAGGCGAAGACCAGAGGATCCTGGTTCGCGGCCAGCCTCAGCTACTTAGTGAGGCCCTCCACAACTGCGTGAGACCTGGTTTCAAAATAAAGTATAAAAAGTAGGGCCGGGGGTGTAGCTCGGAGGTAAAATGCCCCTGGGTTCAATCACCGGTACCACAAAAAAAAAAAAAAGGGGAAAGGACTGGGGGTGTAGCTTGAAGGTAGAACACCTGTGGGCTCAGTCTCTAGTATCACATACACACAAAAGATTGTTTACCATTATCAAGTGGGATCTATTACTAGAATGCAAGGATCGTTTGACATATGAAAACTGATTAATGTTATATACCACAGTAACAGAATGAAAGGGAAAAAAACCTATATGATCATCTCAGTTGGTGAAGAAAAAGGATTTGAGGAAATCCAACACCCTTTCATGGTGAAAACAGTCAACAAAATAAGATAAAAGGAACCAATAAACAAATTCAGCAAAGTAACAAGATACAAAGTCAACACAAAAATCAGTGGCATTTCTATTTGAAATGAGCAATTGGAAAAGGAATTAAAAGATTTTCACTTACAATAGCACCAAAAAGATTTTTTTTTTTTTTGGTGGTACTGGAGATTGAATCCAGAGGCATTCTACCTTCGAGCTACACCCCCAGCCCAATTTTATTTCTTATTTGGAAACAGGGTCTCACTAGGTTGATGCGAGTCTCACTACTTGCTGAGACTGTCCTTGAACCTGTGATACTCCTGTCTCAGCCTCCCAGGTACAGGGATTACAGGCATGTGCCACCATGCCTGGCTAAAGAATTTTAAAATATAAAATAAAATTCCTTGGTTAAAGTAGTTAATCAAGGAGGTGAAAATTTACCATGTAAGCTACAAAAAAAAAAATCCGCAAGAAGTTAAAGACATAAATAAGTGGAAACACAGCCTATGTTCGTGGGTTGGAAGTTTTAATGCTGTTAAGATGTTGATATTATGCCGGGCGTGGTGGCGCACGCTTGTAATCCCAGTACTTTGGGAGGCGGAGACCGGAGGATCCGGGTTCGCGGCCAGCCTCAGCTCGCTCTCTCTCTCTCTCTCTCTCTCTCTCCCTCTCCACTTAGTGAGGGCCTCTGCAACTTCGTGAGACCCGGTTTCAAAATAAAGTATAAAAAAA
>PVJS01043459.1:0-17066 GCA_004027185.1 Glis glis | reverse complement strand
GGGGATTGAACACAGGGGCGTTCTACCTCCGCGCTACGCCCCCGGCCCTATTTTTTTATGCTTTATTTTTGAAACCGGGTCTCACGAAGTTGCAGAGGGCCTCACTAGGTAGAGAGAGAGAGACAGGGAGAGAGAGACAGGGAGAGAGAGAGAGAGACAGAGAGAGACAGAGAGAGAGAGAGAGAGAGGAGTAAGAGAGAGGAGAGATAAAGCGCGCGCCCGCGCATGCGCGCTGAGGTTGGCCGCGAACTCGGATCCTCTGGTCTCCGCCTCCCAAAGTACTGGGATTACAAGCGTGCGCCACCACGCCCGGCATTTTAGCAGTATTTTGATTCTGGACTTTTAAGTACCGAAGAACACAGAATTAAAGTGATACTTCTTGCCGAGCGTGGTGGTGCACACTTGTAATCCCAGTACTTTGGGAGGCGGAGACCGGAGGATCCAGGTTCACAGCCAGCCTCAGCTCTCTATCTCTCTCTCCCTGTTTCTCTCTCTCTCTCTCTCTCTCTCTCTCTCTCTCTCTCTGTCTACTTAGTGAGGCCCTCCACAACTTCGTGAGACCCGGTTTCAAAATAAAGTATAAAAAATAGGGCCGGGGATGTAGCGCAGAGGTAGAACGCCCCTGCGTTCAATCCCCGGTACCGCAAAAAAAAAAAAAAAGTGATATTTCTTGGTTTGTGAAACACTCGTTATCAGTCTATGTGAAGTCCATCTTATGTTTTCCCTTGATCTATTCCTAACTCCATTTTCCTCCCCACCTAGTCACTGAGTCTCGTACATTTCCTGTACATCCTTCTTTTTTTTTTTTCCTTTTTTTTTTTTTTTGTAGTACCGGGGATTGAACCCAGGGGTGTTCTACCTCTGCGCTATACCCCCGGCCCTATTTTTTATACTTTATTTTGAAACCAGGTTTCACAAAGTTGCAGAGGACCTCACTAGAGAGAGAGAGAGAGAGAGAGAGAGCGCTGAGGCTGGCTGCAAACCCGGATCCTCTGGTCTCCACCTCCCAAAGTACTGGGATTACAAGCATGCACCACCAAGCCCGGCTCCTGTACATCCTTCTGACAAGGATAGATCTTTTAACAAAAATGAGCACTCAAGCACATATATCTTAGAAAATCAGTATCGTACTGTATAAACTGAAAGGACACACCAGTAATAAATGGATACCAGCCGGGCATGGTGGCGTACACCTGTAATCCCAGTACTTGGGAGGCTGAGACAGGTGGATTGCAGGTTCAAGGACAACCTCAGGAGCATAGCGAGACTCTCAGTAACCTAGAGACCCTGTTTCAAAACAAAAATTAAAAATGGGATGGGGGGGTAGCTTGAAGGTAGAATGTCCCTGGGTTCAATCCCCAGTACCATTTATATACACACACACACACGTACACACAAAATAATAATAATGGATTCCAGACAACATGGGGTTGGAGGTAAGGTTCTTATCTCTGTCAGTTCCATGAAGCACAGAATTCTGCCTGTGCAAGGTACGGTCCTACCAGGTTGCAAAAAAGCCTTTCGTATCCCCAACACCACCATCCTGACCTCTTGCATGACTCTAAGTATCAAATCGGCCAGCAGCAGAATTGTTGGCATAACTTCCCACACCGCCAACAGCGCCACCTTGCCACGCTATCCATAGACGCACTCCATTAGCCAGCCCATGGCCTTGCACAAGTCGGGAAAAGCCTGAACACAGTAGAACACTGAGGGCCCAAGCCAACTTACCATTCACCATCCATATGTGTATTTTTACATACGTGTACTCTCAAATATAGAATGTCTGTGTATGTTTGCAATCTGCATAAATGTCCTGATACAGTAAATCTCATTCTCTTTAATATTTTCCTTTGGAAGTCTCCCTACATATGTAAATCTAAGACCGGTTATTACTGCTGGCTGAATAGTATTCCCTGATGTACATAAAACCACATGTTCTCAACTCTCCTCCAGGTTCAGACACTTAGGTTGCTTCCAATGTTTCCTTTCTCGAATAATGAAGAAATAAATACCCTTTCCGATGTTTCCTGTAGGTATACGCAAGAGGTTTTCATTTTGTTGTAATAACCCCAAGGAACGAACTGATGGGTCACATTTTCAATTCCACAAAGCTTGATGAGATTAACATTCAGAACAACAGCCGTGCTTTACAATCCCATCAGTAGTGCATGACTGTCCCAGTTTCTGCTCGTCCTTGCTGTACTTGATATCATCATTGCTATGATTTTAATTTGGATTTCCCTAAGTACTGGTGCATTGAACATTTGTTCATACCAGTATTAACCACCTGGGTTTTCCCCTCTGCGATGAGTATTCCACATTCTTCCTTGATCTCTTGGATTTTGATCTTTTTCATGGAAATTTGAGTATTTTCTAGATAATTGCTGGTTTCAGATGTTGCAATGTTTTTTCTCCAAGTCTGCCACCAATTTTTTTTGTTTTTGTTTTTGGGGTACTGGGGATTGAAGCCAGGGGTATTCTACCTCTGAGCTATACCCCCAGTCCTTTTTTTTTTTTTTTTGAAACAGGGTCTTAAGTTCCTGAGGGCCTCACTGAGTTACTGAGGCTGGTCTCAAACCTGCTGGGATTGCAGGAGTGTGTCACTGTACCTGGTCCATATTCATATTTTTAAAGAATCACTTTCGACTTTGTTGATCCTCTTTACTGACTATTTTGTTTCTATCTCACTAATTCTGCTATGTCTCTATTAAGTGGTTTCTTTTCCTTCTACTTTCCTTAGATCTATTCTCTTCTTTCTCTAACTTTCTAATTTTCAGCCTTTCCTCTTTTCTTATATCAGTGTTTAATCTCAACAACCAACTGCCTCCAGAAGGTTCTACCTGTATATTCCACAAGCAAATCAACTCCAGATGTCCAACACCAAGTTCCTCCACTTTCCCGGTGCTTTTCCTCTGAAGTTTGCTATCACAGAGAACAATCCCACCCCCTACCCAGTCTGTCTCCCAGTCCTGAAGCCTCAATTCTAAAGTTCTCTCTTTCTCCCATCTAGTACATTTACTTAATCATATTCCTACCCCAGACACCCCAGCCTGCCTTTGGGCTACTGTTCACCCTCCTATATGGTTTCCCTTTTTCTTTTTTTTTTTTTTGTGGTACTGGGGATTGAACCCAGGGTCATTCTACCTCCAAGCTACACCCCCAGCCCTATTTTTTATTCTTTATTTTGAAACAGGGTCTCGCTAAGTTGCGGAGGGCCTCACTAGGTAGCTGAGGCTGGCCGCGAACCTGTGATCCTCCTGTCTCAACTTCCTAAGTACTGGGATTACAGGCATGCGCCACCACGCCTGGCTTGGTTTCCCTTTTTCTACCATGTATCTTTTTTTTTTTAAGTGATACTGGGGATGAAACCCAGGGTCTCATGTATGCTAGGCAAGTGTTCTACCATGGAGCTATACCCTATCACTTCAGTGTTTAAAGATCTTCCCTGACCTGGGCGCAGTGGTACATGCTCATAATCCCAGTACTTGGGAGGCTGAGACTGGAGGATTGCAGGTTCATGGCTGACCTCAGCAACTTAGTGAGGCCTTTAACAAAATTAGTCAAAAGGGCTGGGGGTATAGCTTGGTGGTAGAATGCCTCTGGATTCAATTCCCAGTACCACCAAAAAAATAAATAAATAAGTAAAGACCTTCCCTGCCCCTCACTCCACCCCCCTCCATTCTCTTTCCCTTGCACTGATCTGTCCTCCTCAGTCTCGAAACACCTGGGCTGAAGGACACAGACATGGCCGCTTTCTCCCCCCCCCCCCCCGGCTTCATCAGTGCCCCATTTTTCATTACTTATTTTCTTGGCTTGTTCTTTTCCCTACATTTTCTATTTTTGATGCTACTTTTTTCCTCCAAAATAAAAACTTGAATGATATTAAGTAATACTGGTTTGGAGCTTTAAAAATAAAAAACTGTAAAAGTCCTTCTTTTCCCTTCTCATTTCTTCCTCTCACTGGACTCTGTAAAACTTTCTATAACTGTTCTGTTTTAGAAAATAATTAGAGCCATTTCTCCTTCCCCTCATCTCTTCTCTATTATCATCCCTCCGCCCCCATCAACTGTTCCCATCACACACGAGGTTCTTATTTTCTTGGTGGATTTCTGAGGTTCTCAATATGGTTTTGTGGTTTCCATTCCCATCTAATTCACAAACACTATCTGTTCCTTTCTACCATCCCCCGAGCCTGCTTCCCATACTCTACTGGGTAGCTAATGGCTTCCGGTTTGCTATTTATTGCTTCTAATTAACTGCTTGGCTCACAGCCTTCAGGTATTAATTTAGTACTTGATTCCTTGAAGTTTTAGCCAGAAATTGGCCACAGGACTCAGTTTCATCTCTGAGAACAACTGTGTCCGCCTCTTTCTGGACTGCCTGAATCATTTTGTCTATTCATCAGAGTCATATAACGAAGTGGGGATGTCCAGGGACTTTGTGAAGTGTGAAGTTCCACACACTGTGAACGTAGCTTTCCTGGTGGCGCTAGGTTGCTGAGGAACCTGCAGTTTCTAACTGCCTACTATATCAATCCCAAACCTGTCTTTTTGAGTTCGCTCATGAAAACACCCAATTCCAATTCCACCTGTGCACGTCAACAGGGACCCTCCCCTCCAGGCAGGCTGGACATCAATAAAAAAAATCCACCTGGTTCTCTGCTATCTCCTAGCTGTGTGACTTTAGCTAAGACATTTAAATTTTCTGTGGTTCAGTTCATTTTCTTTCTTTCTTTTTTTTTTTGTGGTACCAGGGATTGAATCCAGGGGCATTCTACCTCCAAGCTATACTCCCACTATATTTTATTTTTTAATTTGAAACAGGGTCTCACTAAGTTGATGAGACTGGCTGCAAACCTGCAATCCTCCTGTCTCTGCCTCCCAAGTAATGGGATTACAGGTGTGCACCACTCCGCCTGGCTCAGTTCTTTTAACTCTGAAGTGGAGATAACAGTAGTATCTAACTCACAAGGTTGTTGTAAGGACTAAAGTCAATATAGAACAGTGCCTAGTTCACAGTAAACACTTATTCAAAGTTAGCTCCAATGAATGTTACCAGCAGGCTAGACTCATGGAGGATACAGAGATAAATTAGATGTAGAACATTATCTTTAAACAGCTTCCAGATTAGTGAGGTAATGAGTTATGTATCCAACTGCAGTACATGGCAGGGAGGAAGGATGGGGCAGATGGAGGAACTTCTGCCCTTCCCTCATGCTTCTACCCGTCTCTCTGCCTCCTTACCAACTCTTTACCAAGATGAGAAAAATCTGCAGTCAAAACTCGGTCAGAAACTCACTGATTATACCGTGCTTTATAAGCATTCAGATCATTATTCCTTAAAGATAAGCAACCATAAATGGCTTTTTTCCTTCCCAGGCAGGTGTGGCTCCCAGGGGGAGCCAGTTTCCATCATCTGCATGGCTGGCTGGGTCAAGACTCAAGATCCGCTCCTCAAACCTGGCCCTCTTAGCAGCAGGGAGACGGGAATGGGAGGCTTCCCTTGGGACCTCATCCGAAGTCAACACCCTGATCAGTTTGCTTTTCCAGAGAACCCTGGAAACAGGGCATTGCCCATAATGACATGGTAATCTGTTTCACATTCTCCTATTGTTTGGAATATATAGGTTCTGGGTTGAGAACCTCAAGGGAAATAGGTTTGAGTAGTAATATTCAAACACCAAGATCTAGCCAAACTCCTGAGCATAAAGAGCAAAGAGGTCCTGGCAGGGTTACGAAGTGTGTTGTGGGAGAACATCCTTGCACAGTGGGCCAGGGTGGGAGGAGGAGACAATCCGGGAAGGCTCCCTAAAAGAGGGGGCATCTGAGCTGGACTGTAAGAATGAGTAGTACAGGCTGAGCCAGTGAGTATACCAAGAAACGAGCATAGGTAAACCAATACATAATTTAAACTTTAAAAGTGAGTACACGTAGTCAGGTGTGGTGGTCCAAACTTGTAATCCCAATACTTGGGAGGCCGAGACAGGAAGATCCCAGGTTCGCAGCCAGCCTCAGCAACTTAGTGAGGCCCTCTTTCAAATCAAACAATAAAATAGGACTGGGGGTGTAGTTCGGAGGCAGAATGCCCCTGGGTTCAATTGCCAGTAAAACACACACACACACATACACACACACACACACACACAAAATGAGCACACGTAGGAGTGTTCAGAGATACCATATCAGCCAGGGCATAGCCTCTGGATTTAGAGTCTTGGGCAATCTTGATGCTGGAGAAATAGTCTCTGGACAGGGCAAATAATGGTCAGTGGGATCTCCCACAGCTTCATTAAAACCCCTATCCCCACCCCTATCATCCTAATTCTTTTTCTAGTTTCATACTGCCAGGCCAGCTTGTCATTAAAAACTCTGTTTCATGCCCACTTGGAATCTGTGAGAGGGATTCCGTACAGAGGAAGCAAGAAGGCTGATCACTAGACTAGGGCAGCCCCATGTGTACTGACAGAAAGAAGGGTTTGAAGGCACGATTTCCACCTGCCACTTCCTCCAAAGTCAGTCTTTTGGAGTGACCCTTTGGGATCCTTCCCCACTGAACCATCCTAGGAAAGGTCACCCTGCCTCTCGTCCCAAGTCCACTGAGTACTTTGGATCTTCATACTATTGGGCCTTGCTGTGGGATGGGACGCTGCCTCCCGTCACCCTCTTTTCCTTTGCCTTCTGGAACACCCCTTTCTTCTGGTTCTGCCTCTCCTTCTCTAGCAGTCCCTCTTATGACCTCTCCGTTTTTTTGGTACCAGGGATTGAATCCAGGGGCATTCTACCTCTGAGCTACACCCCCAGCCCTTTTTATTTTTATTCTGAAGCAGGGTCTTGCTAAGTTGCTGAGACTGGCCTCCAACCTGCGATCCTCCTGCCTCAGCCTCCCAAGTACTGGGATTATAGGGTGTGCAATTATGCCCGGCTCTTATGCCGTGTGTGTGTGTGTGTGTGTGTGTGTGTGTGTGTGTGTGTGTGTGTAAAATACTGGGGATGGAACCCAGGAGCATTCTACCTCCAAGTTACGCCTCCAGCCCTATTTTATTCTTTTTTGTTTTGAAAGAGGGTCTCACTAAGTTGTTGAGAGCCTCACTAAATTGCTGAGGCTGGTCTCAAACCTGTGATCCTCCTACCTCAGCCTCCCAAGGACAGGGATTATAACATGCACAGTCATGCCTGGCTCTTATGCCCTTTTAAGGCAGTGCCACTGATGATTTCTAAGGATCTGGGGTAAGTCTATTCAGGACCACAGTGGGGAAGCCCAGGTCCAGGGTAATCTAGCAGATTGCTGTCCCTGAGAGGCCCCCCAAGAGCATCCCCACCAGCACCCACCAGAGGAAAGCAGATCTGTAACTGAAGCGGAAGTTAAGCTGTCAGAGGGGAGGGCAGGGGAAGAATGGGAGTGCTCACTCAGGCAGGGAGGGAGGAGAGAGATTGATGAGAAAGGAAGTTGGGCCAGAGAGAAAACTCCAGAAAAGACAGCTGAAGCTTCCTCCAGGGAGCAGGTTGAAATTATCACGGCTTTTTGAGTGCAGCACCAAGGTTAGAAGCAGGCTTTAGGAAGGTTAAGCCAGTTGTGTGTGCAGAATGGATGGGAGAGGCAAGCAGACAAACCAGGGATTTGTACACACATGGAACACTCTGCTGTCTGCTGCACAGGACCTAGATGCCATGCCCTACCTCTTGCACCTCGCCAGTCTTTTATACTGGACTCTACACAGCTGTCCCTGATGGCTACAGCCTACCTGAGGCCCAAGTCCAGAACACCAGATGGTATAATGAACAGTTCATCCTCTCTGTATGTACAATGGCCATATAGAATCTAAGCTCATTCTTCATGTGGTGGACACAAGTGCCCAACCAGAATGCGAGCTCTCACACGCCACTATTAAGTCACCTGGCAGTGTTAGGCTGGCTGTGTGCAAAATAAATATGTATCTGATGCTTTCAGAAACAGATGGGCTTTGGGGTGTTTATTCTTTTCCACAGTGACAGATTCTGCTTCTGCTGCTGTCCTCTGACCCTCCCTGCCATTTACTCCTTCTTCCTGGCCACACGGCTGCCCAGATAGAACACTGCACCTCTCTGCCCAACCCGAGCGAGGCCGCGTAATTATGTTTTTGCCAAAGGAATATGAGTAGCAATGATTTGTGCAAACAGCCTAAAAGGTAATTGTTTACCCTGAACTTCTCTTTTTCTTTTCCTCAGTCTTGAATGAGGACATGCTTCTGCCATACAGATGAGGACAACACCACCTTAGGGGATGGTGGAGCAACAAGATGGACAGAACCTGGGTCCTTGAATGACTGCATGGAATGGAGGTGCCTCGACAGTCTCAGACCAGCCAGGCTCTTATCATCTGTCTCATTTATTTATTTATTTATTTATTTATTTATTTATTTTGCGGCATTGGGGATTTAATCCAGGGGCATTCTACCTCTGAACTATACCCCCAGCCCTATTTTTTATTCTTTATTTTGAAACTAAGTTGCGGAGGACCTTACTAAGTAGCTGAGGCTGGCCGCGAACCCAGATCCTCTAGTCTCAGGCTCCCAAGTACTGGGATTACATGCGTGCATCACCATGCCCAGCATCATCTGTCTTATTTAAACCACCATATGTTGGGAGACTCGGATTCAGCAGCCAAGCCTTAAACGAATATATTTCCCTAGCCAGGTGCAGTGGCACACACCTGTAATACAAGTACTTGGGAGGTTGAGACAGGAGGATTGCAGGTTCAAGGACAGCCTCTGCAACTTAGCAAGATTCTCAGCAACTTAGAGAGACCCTGTTTCAAAATAAAAAGGGCCGGGGGATGAAGCTCAGAGTTAGAATGTTCCTGAGTTCAGTCCCCAGTACAAATATATATATATTCCTCAAATCCATTCTCTCTATTTTCCTTTATATAATAATTCCAAGTTTTGAACTGGCTATATTATGTCTCATCTAAAAGGCCATCGTTTCCAGCCTCCTTTACCCCTCTGTGTGGTCACAGGACTAAGTAGAATTGTTAGATAGAACCTCCAAGTATTCACCTTATAAAGTAGTCTGTGACCTTCTTCTTGCTTCCTCTTTCCCATTGTCTGGAATGTGAATGTAATGGCTAGAGTTCAAGCTGTGATTTGGAACCATAAGGTTACACGCTAAGAACTAGGAAGGAGCAGAAAAGCAGGACCCGGGGTATCTGAAGACCACGGAGCCTCCATACCGGGCCTGGCCTGCCTACCTCTAGATCTCCTGACACAAGAGAGGCAATTCTATCTTATTGAAGGTATTCATGTTTGTGTGTATAGCTGAACGAATCCTAACTAACAGGTACACCCGCAAACAGATATCAACATTTCAAACCCCAGCTTGGTTCTGTGATATTCCTCTCAGCAGAAGAAAAGGAAAATCACTACTTCCCAAAGTTACAGGAGCAAGAGACCAGTTTCCATTCCTAAAATAGAACAGCCTGCCTTTCCCGCTTGCTGAAGCAGCTCTACAGGGAGACTGGTGGCTACAACCCCCTAGTCTCTGGGCCCAGATGGTCCCCAAAATGGTGGCTCACAGGAGGGGACCCTAACATTTGGTGGCAGAGAAGTGGGGTGCCAGTGAGGAGGGAGATGTGACCCAGCTCTGGGGCCGGGGAGTGAGCAGCAACAGAACGCTAAGAAGCTGGGACACTAGTCACTACAAATGTAGGTCAATACAGCTAGGGAGAACAGGGGAATATCTCTCTTGAAGTTGGGGTATCTCCTTTCCCTGCCCACTCCAAGCCAGATGGTGGCCGGCTCCCCGGAAGGAAGGGGGGAAGCCAGAACTGAGAACAGGGGGAGCTGACACTCAGCACCCGCTGTCTGCAGCCTCGCAGGCCTGGGGTGACCACCTCCCTCTCCCGGCCTCAGTCTCCCCACGTGTAAAGCGGGCAGCAGGGGCTGACAGCTCCTCGGCGCGGCCTCGCAGGCGGCGGGGGTCCGAGCAGTGCGCCCCAGCCTGGCCTCCCCGGCCTCCTTACCAACGCGCTGCCCCCACCCCCACCGCGGCGGCCGCCGGGGTCCCCTCCCGCCTCTGCCCCGCCGCCCCGACCCTGCGGCAGCCTCACCCTCCTCGGACAGGTAGCGCAGGTCGTAGAACTCCCCCGCGAAGGTGCCGTAGGAGGAGTCGTGGCGCGGCCCCGCCTCGTCGGCGCCCGCGGCCCCCCGCGCGCGGCCCCGGGGTCCCCGGCCCCCCGGGCCCGCGCCGTCGTCCGCGGGGCTGGCAGCGCAGGCGGCGGGCCCGGCCAGCAGCAGGAGGAGCAGCGGCGCCCAGGCCATGGCCGCGCAGCGATCCCGCAGCCTGGCCGCACGGGCCGGGACGAGCCGCGCCGCCGCCACCGCCCGCGCCGCGCCGCGCCGCCACCCCGCTCTGCGCAGCCTCGCTCGGCCCAGCTCCCTCCTCCCGGCACCTGCTCCCGCCCGACTCCGCTGCCAGCAGCACCCCTGCTCGCGTCCTTCCTCCCTCCGGGTCGCGCCGTCTCCCTGGCCAGCGCCTCATCCTCCTCCACCCCGCCCCGGCGGATTTGGCCCTTCTAGTCCCAGCTCTGCAAAGTGCGGTCCCCAGGCCGGCCGCATCAGCACCACCAGGCAGCTGTCAGCATCGCTAATCTAGGCCCCACTCCAGACCCAGGCAGCAGGATTGGACTTTTACCAAAATCCCCGGGACCCAATGCAGTGTAATTTCAGAAGTGCCCCTCCAGGGGATTACTCTGGACACATCTCGCCAGAATTGCTGCCTCCCTCACACCTTGTTGTGGTGGGTATGGTCAGCTTCAACTGGATTAACATTTAGCTATAAAACACTTCTAAAAAGCACTTACTAGACCTGTTATTTCTTGGGATCATTACAGAAAGAACTTGAAATCGCAAGATCCCACTCTATGGGTAGATAAACCGAGGTGGTCAGAGGCAAAAAGGAAACTAGAACTTAGCTCTTGGAATGTGTAATCAGCAAAGGCCGCTGGTGTCATAATCTGCACGCTTTCTTTCTTTCTTTTTTTTTTTTTTTTGTTGCGGTACTGGGGATTGAACCCAGGGGCATTCTACTTCCGAGCTACACCCCCAACCCTATTTTTTATTCTTTATTTTGAAACAGGGTGTCACTAAGTTGCAGAGGGCCTCACTAAGTAGCTGAGGCTGGCAGCGAACCTGTGAACCCCCTATCTCAGCTTCCCAAGTACTGGGATTACAAGTGTGCGCCACCATTCCGGGCTATAACCTGCACCCTTCAAAACTAGGCGACTAGCCGGGCATGGTGGTGCACGCTTGTAATCCCAGTATTTGGGAGGCTGAGACCAGAGGATCCGGGTTCGCAGCTAGCCTCAGCTACTTAGGCCCTCTGCAATTTAGTGAGACCCTGTTTCAAAATAAAGAATAAAAATTAGGGCTGGGCTCAGCTACTTAGTGAGGCCCTCTGCAACTCCATGAGACCCAGTTTCAAAATAAAGGATTAAAGGACAAAAAATAGGGCTGGGGGTGTAGCTCGGAGGTAGAACACCCCTGGGTTCAATCCCCGGTACCGCAAAAAAAAAAAAAAAAAATAGGGCTGGGGGTGGAGCTCAGAGGTAGAATGCCCCTGGGTTGGATCCTCAGTACCGCGGGGGGAAAAAAAAATCAAAACAATAAGACTCCTTCCTAAAAACACATAGGCTTGACAATGTATAAAATATAAATCCAATAAATTGAAAATCTGTTAAAGTATAATCCTTCAAAAAATAAAAATAAAACCCTGGTTCCTTCTTAACATTGAAATTCCTTTCTTTTCTTCTGATTGCAGTGTGGATTCTCTGGTTTGGGAATCCAAGCTGCTGCCTATTACTTTCTTTTTTATTCTTTTCATTCCAATTATTATAATTAACAGTGATGGCACCTATCTGGAGGGTAAATGAAAACCAGGTCATTCATCTCCTGGTAAATTGATCTGATAAAAGCAGGTGGGTAGCTGGGCTTGGTGGCACACACCTGTAATCCTAGTACTTGGGAGGCTGAGACAGGAGGATCATGAGTTTGAGGCCAGTCTCAGCAAGTTAGCAAGACCCTCAGCAATTTAGTGAGACCCTGTTTCAAAATAAAAATAAAATAAGGAAAGGGGTGTAGCTCAGAGGTAGAATGCCCCTGAGTTCAATCCCTAGTACCACAAAATAAAAGTAGGTGGGCTTTCTTTTTTTTTGGGGGGGATGAGGGTTGGGGGAGGGTTTGCAACCACGCCTATTATAAGGTTTTCAGGCAATCTATGGATTTTAATTATCTACTCATGTTCAAGGACCTGGAGTCCGTGGGCTTAGAGGAGTCCACAGATGGGTCAGGGGTAGTGTGAGGCCTCTTTGAAAGTGCTGGAATAATGTTGTATGTATGGGGCTTTCTTTTCTTTGGTACTGGGGATTGAACTCAGGGGCATTTTATCTCTGAATTAAACCCCCAGCCCTTTTTATTATTTTGAAATAGGGTCTCACTAAATTGCTGAGGGTCTCGCTAAGTTGCTGAGGCTGGCTTCAAACCTGCAGTCCTCCTGCCACAGCCTCTTAGGTACTGGGATTACAGGTGTGCACCACCATATCCGGCTGATGTATGGGTTTTTCTGAGGAGAAGACTCATGGCTTTCATGGATCACTCAAAGTGTGCATGCCTCTCCAGGGTCTTAGAGCCTACTCAGGTTTCCAATTATCTATAGAACCAGCTCCTGCCATTTCACGAGATTCTTTCCAATCCACTTAAATTGCCTTTGGGGATTTTCTTATTCTTTGTGATTTCTTACAATATTTAAGCCCTGGAAAGACCCACAGCAGGGCTGGAGATGTAGCTCCATGGTAGAGTGCTTGGTAGAGCCCTTGCCTAGCATGTGTAAGGCCCTGGGTTCAAACCCTACCACCTATAAGGAAAATTTTAAAGGTCCTCTGCTCCTGTTCCCCCTGCCCTTAGTTACATCCCAGGTCAGTGAACACCATGTGGTCCTGCCAACGTGAACCCACTAGATGGCCAAGAAATACTGTGGTTCCCTTTTTTGTTCATTCTTTCTGGGGGAGATTTTTACCCGAATATTCTGAGACCGCTGGCTATTCAACAAGAATGTGGAGACGAAGCAGAGTTTAATTTCATTTTCATTTTGAAAAGAGAGACAGCACCCTATTTTCTCATCAAAGTCATTCCTCTAAAAAATAAAGAAAACCACTTTGTTCTGTTACAAAAACTCCCCCAAATAAGTGCTGCATCTCAGTATCTGGCCAGTAACAGATATGCCCATCCCTCTGACCGTCTGGTATATGCTTTTCATTTTAATTTCATGAGAGCTAGAAACTGTGATTTTGGCAGTTCCTGAGAAAATTAAACATAGAGTTGCCATATGACCTGGCAATTCCAAGAGAAGTGAAAACATATGTTCACACAGAAACTTGAACATGGATGTTCAGAACAGTATAATTGATGGTAGCTGATAAGTAGGAGCAACCCAAATATCTATCAACTGATGAATGAGTAAACAAATATGGTATATCCAGAGTATGGTATATTATTCAGGCATAAAAAAGGAATGAGGTTGTAATACATGCCAGAACATGAATGAACTTTGAAAACATTATATTAAGTGAAAGAAGCCAATCACAAAAGACCACATATAGTATGATTCCATTTATACGAAAATGTCCAGAATAAGAAAATCCTTAGACAGAAAGTAGACTAGTGATTGCCAGGGGAATGAGGAGTGGCGGTGGAATTAGATAGTGGTGATGTTTGCATAGCATTGTGAATACACCAGAAAACACTGAACTGTACACTTTAAGATGGTTAACATGGTGAATTTTATTTGAATGCTTTAAAAAGCTGTGATCTTTGAAATGGTGAAAAAAGGCAACAATTATATCAGAATCTTCCTGTGCTATATTTAGAATATAAAATTCTGATGTGTCCCGGTGGGATCTTTTGAATGTTCAAGGACTTGGTTTTCAAAGTCTTCAAGCCTAAAGGTCTTCTACGCAGTCCACAATCCATACACTGTGGGTTGAGCATTTCCAGATCCTTGCAATAAACCGCCATATCCACCAGGGGCCTGGGCCTCAGTTGGAACCTAGCTCTGGAATGACTGTTAACAAACTGACTCACCCCCCACCACCACCACCACCACCAAGGTGTGTGTTGTGTGACCTTATGGTGCTGTTATTTGGGTTTTAAGTGGATTAAAAGGTGAAGCAACTGTCCCAGTTCCTTTGGTCACTACAAATCCACCCCATACAATGTCATCTTCTCAGATCACAATGCCAAGCACCCGTCACACATATGAGGAGGCAAAAAACCAGGACAAATGCCGACATGATGGAATCCTCTCGATTTTACT
Organism: Glis glis; assembly: GCA_004027185.1. NCBI lineage: Eukaryota > Metazoa > Chordata > Mammalia > Rodentia > Gliridae > Glis > Glis glis. The sequence continues at coordinate 2,724 of PVJS01043459.1, read as the reverse complement.
GGTTAGAGGTGAGCTGCCAAAGGTATTGGGTTTTCATATACAGTAACAGACAACTTGTTCATGGTCAGACTTCCAGAGACATCAGCCCTCTGCAACACCTGTGAACCCAGAGGGAAGTGGGGGAGGAAGCAGGAGACTCAGCCCCCTAGAGACAGCGGCCAGAAGCCCATGCATCCCTCATCTGAAGCAAACCTGATGTGTATGAAATACTTGGTTTCCTGGCTTCCCCAAGAAACCTCCAACTGTGTCCTGCAGCTTCCATCAGAGAGCAGGAGGCATCGCGTAGATGCCTCGGGAAGCGGTTTAGAACAGGAAGAGGCTGCTGCGTTGGCAAGAGGTGACAACCCCATGCTGTACAGGAACACGTTTTGTGTCGAAGGTGTACGAGATAAAGAACAGCTAAGGCTGTTTTAAAAGTACAGCTGGGGGGGGGGCTGGGGGTAAAAAGCCCCCCAAACTACAATTGCCCCCAATTGCTCCACTGATAGAGCAGACAGCAGTAAAAAACCATCGACAAGAAGAGCGTAATAGCTTATAAAAGGTCAAGCCAAGCCCGACGCATTTTGATAGCTTCTGATGACATCGCTGCTCATACCAAGGTACAAAAGGGGCTGATGATGTGGTGATGACGGTGACTCACCAAGAAAGGTTAGGTACTCTCCAGTAGATGCTGTGTACTAAGGCAGGGAAGTGTGTAATACATTTTAGAAAGATTTCCCTCGAAAAAATATTAAAATTTTAAAGAGTCAGCACTTAAAGGGTTACTCCTCCGTTATCTGAATATTTTCTTAGATACCTCATTCACAACAACACTCATCAATGAGGCATTACTTTTTTTTAAAGTCATTAGTATCAAATTATTGGCACCATTCAGTTGTAAGGAAGGGGACAGGAGAGCAAACTGTACAATACAACGTAAAAATACAGTTCTGATACAAATGTACGAGATCAATTCCACTTAACAAGCAGTCGTAAGAAATGGATGGACAGTTTACACACAAGGAGATACAGCTAGTAAATCATCACATGGAAGAGTGCTCGGCCTTGCTAGCAATTAATGAAATAAAACAACTTTTCGAGAACAACTATACACATCTATTAAACTAGTGAAAATAAATAAAAATGGCAAAACCCAATCCTGGCAGAGCTACTGGTAAATAGAAATGCTTATACCTTGCTGGTGGCATTATAAATTGGAGAGGGAATTCAAGCATTCAGAGGGGGTAAGGAGGTTAAACTAGATGACCTTTAAGGTCCTTCCAACCCAGAGATTGGATCTTTCTAGAAAGCAATTTGGCAATATAAAACAAGAGCTACAAAATACTTCATGCTCTTTGACCTTGTAATCATCCCTCTTTGGAGATATTCCCAAGAGAAAAATCCAAAGAAAGGATCATTTTTTTTAACAAAGACATTCATAGCAGCACTATTTATAAGAGTGAAAAATTGGATATAACTCAGATATCTAATAATGGGGAAAAGTGAGGTTAATCGTGTTATATGGATATAAAGACATTTTAATTGGTGAGGCTAGGATTGTTGGATAAGGAGATAAGAGCTATGTGGAGAATATAACAAAAGAGAAGGTACATGCTGATCGCAGCTATGTAAAAACGTGTGCATATTCATTGAGAAAGCTTGGGAAATAATTTAGAGGGATACTTTGTGGTCGGGGGTTCCTTTATTCCTGCAAAGTTGTTCAAGTGCATAATAAAAATTTAAAAACACATTTTTTGAAACTATATAAAAAGAGAGTAAAGTTTCTTCTGGTCTAGGTTCTATCAACAGGACATGAATTGATCAACTTTAGAAATGATTTCCCTTTATGGAAAACCCAAATGAATTTTCTTATTGAATCATCTTAACCTTGTAAGGGTTTTTAGACAATTTAAGCTAGAATTTCCTGCTTTAGGTTCAATAATCAATTCCCTTTATCCTAGATAATATTGTATCCAACAAGTTCCCCAGTAAAATTATATTTCAGGTTAAGCTGAAGTGCTTTCAGTCATGGTGATATGTAACTTTCTTTGTTTAGTTCATCTACTCATGTCTGAATAAAAATAAAGAACTTTGTAAGATCTGTATATTTATCAGTGTAAATGAAAAACCAGCAGTAAAGAATTATTCTTTCATTAAAAATGACTCTTTAACAAACAGTCAAAGCTTGGTGCGAGTTTCAATCATACAAAAATCACATGGTTGAAACTGTTAGCAAAGGATTCCACGCTGTATTAACCCCTGTGGTTATTAACAGCCACACACAGGTTCCTCTGAACAGGAATCCCATTTTCCCATCCCTCTTCTCCTAGACTTAACCAATTCCTGCCTCAACTACACTGAGCCATAGAAAACCTCCAAAGCTCAGGAGATAGAAAATAACTTTTCCAAAGAAGTGAAGCCAGAAGCCGGCTTCCACTAGCCATGGAGACCTGGGCAACAGAGCACATGCCATTCGCCTGTTGTGCGAGAGTGAGCACGCTGAGCCCTAAGAAAGAAAACGGACAGAAGGCACCATGCCATCCTCCGGGCGGTGGGAGAATTTCATAGTTCGGTCATCAACAGTCTTTTCATCATTTTCTCTCTCTCCAGTTCCTGCCGGAGTGTCTCTGCACTACAAAGAGAACAAGTAACAACAGAGTGAGACAAGCCCTCAGAAACTGCAAGAGCACACAGCTTCAATGTCATCTCCCAGGTCCATCCATCCTTCTGTTCTTCCCTCCCCCT
>PVJS01043458.1:0-17061 GCA_004027185.1 Glis glis | reverse complement strand
GCGAACCCAGATCCTCCGGTCTCTGCCTCCCAAAGTACTGGGATTAAAGCGTGCGCCACCATGCCCGGCCTAAACTCTTTATTTCTTATCTCACTTTGTTTATCGCTCTCAATGCATCTGCATGGTAGATATCATTATTTTTAAAATCCAGGGATGTTTGCTACCTTGATGTTTTAGTCTGCTTCTCATTGCTGTGAAGAATACCCGAGAAAAATACCCTAAAGGAAAAAATTTATTTTGACTCATGATTTTAGAGGTTTCAGTCCATGGTTGGCTAGCTCTAAGGCAGAAATGCTGCTCACTTTATGTCAGCCACCAAGCAAGGACAGAGAGAGAGATGGGGAGGAAGGGGTCAGATATACCTTTCCAGGTCATGCCCCAGTGACCTACTTCCTCCAACGAGGCCCCACCTCCTACAGTTTCTACCACCCAATAATGACATCAAATTATTAATCCATAGCCAGGCGTGGTGGCGCACGCTTGTAATCCCAGTACTTTGGGAGGCGGAGACCAGAGGATCCGGGTTCGCGGCCAGCCTCAGCTCTCTCTCTCTCTCTCTCTCTCTCTCTCTACCTAGTGAGGCCCTCCGCAACTTCGTGAGACCCGGTTTCAAAATAAAGTATAAAAAAATAGGGCCGGGGGTGTAGCGCGGAGGTAGAACACCCCTGCGTTCAATCCCCGGTACCACACAAAAAAAATTATTAATCCATCAATGGATTAATCAAATAAGGAGGTTAGAGCTCTCATGATCCAATCAGCCGCTTTCCAGGTGCCCCACCTTTGAACACTGCTGCACAAGGGAGCAAGCCTTTAACACATGAACCTTTGGGGGCACTTCAAATACAAACTTGCCCAATGTCACACAACAATAATTTTAAATTTAAACTTAAAGCTTAAAATAATATGCTCTGGCCGGGCATGGTGGCGCACGCTTGTAATCCCAGTACTTGGGAGGCTGAGACCGGAGGATTCAGGTTCACGGCCAGCCTCAGCTACTTAGTGAAGCCCTCCGCAACTTCGTGAGACCCGGTTTCAAAATAAAGTATAAAAACTAGGGCCAGGGGTGTAGCTCGGAGGTAAAACGCCCCTGGGTTCAATCCCTGGTACTGCAAAAAATAATAATAATAATATGCTCTGGTTATTTTTTAAAAAGAAAGAAAAAAGCTGAATGTAGTGGCACACACCTGTAATCCCAATACTTGGGAGACTGAGACAGGAGGATTGCAGGTTCTCTGCCAGCCTCAGCAACCTACTCACCAGTTACTGCTGTGTGACCATGAGTATGTCACAGTCTCTGAGCTTCAGTTGCTCGTATATTAAGTGGAGATAATACTACCCATTGCAGAGTGGTTAAAGTATTGAATAAGCTGTTGTATTTAAAGGGCCTGACACAAGACCTGGCGGCTATGCAACCCTCAATTATGGTAAATGTTCTTACTCTGATAAATCCAAGAATGTTCAAAACAACCAGGCCTTACAAGTAAAACCTACCAGAGACTGGTCAGGTGCTTGCATAACTATTTCGAAGACTGTGAAATCTGTAATATAACCTCCTTCCAGCATGCACACTTGTCTAAAACTTCTCTACATGGGAAGATTGCTAATAAAATGGAAACAAAGGAAATCAGGAGGAAACCATCCATTCAGCAAGCAAATAAAGCAAGCGCAAAACCACCCACTGCCCCCTACCACAACAGCCTGGCGGGTCACAAGGCAGGGGGCCTAGGGCTGCTGGAGCCCCGCCTGATTAGGCAGAGCCCCAAAGAGAGGCCATCCATTCACAGGCTGCAGGCCCCAGGCGGCTCCGGATTGTCCCCCCTTTCCTAACAAGCTCTCGCATCTTCAATAGAGGATTGACACAGCATTGGGCATAATTAAGTGCCTTCTCATTCACTGCAGTGCTGGGTCTTGTTCTTAGGAAACTGAGAATGAATTTGGTATTTAGCCCTAATGAAGGAAAACAAGTCAAAGTGTTAAAAAGCTTCAGGCTTTCTTGTATGACTGGCAAGTGTATCTACTTTTACTCTTTCACACCAACCACACACTCGATTTTTCTTTCCTTGCTGAAGAATGTCATTGTGAGGCAGACCAAATATGACAATTTAAATGCGTACCCCAGGGCTTAAGTAGCACAATGCCAAAAACTGTAGTGATCTTGGGAGATACAGACAGGCTGATCCCCAGCTGCAGGCCTTGGAAAAAGGAGGCTGTGCCACCCAAACAAAAAACAAATAAGACCTTGCTTATAAAGGATTCTGCCAAGTGTCTTTTTTATTTATTTTGCCTTTTGTCACATTCAATCAGAAGTCTGAATATGAAAATCCTTTCCTGTGGTTCTTGGTCCATTTTCCTTACTAAAATCTTTCCTTGCTTCGTTTTTAAAATCAGAGTACACAAGCAAATGAAGTTAATTATTTTAAGGTAGAGGCATAAAATAATAACCAATTAAAAAGAAATTGAGCATATTGAAAGATGCATTAGCATAAATAGTAGCAATCTTTGGAAGTTACAAAAACGCATGAAAGAAGCTATAGCTTGTCCCTGGGTATCAATGGCCTTCTTCCTCAATGATGAGGACCTGATATGGTTTTGGTGTCCAAGCTGCCTCTCACCGAGACAGGTATATCTGAATCGCCCAAGCCAATGATAAAGATTACTCCTGGTGGAAACAGATTAGATATGGACACAGATGCCAGTCCTGGGCAAGGAAATATTTAAGAAGACACTGGGATTCCTCCAGGAAAAGTTCTAAAAAGAATGACCAAGACAAGGAGCCACCCTACTTTGTAACATTTCATAATGTCAGATAGTATTTTTCCTTATTCTTTAAGCCCGTTGAGTTGGAAGTTTCTTATTTGTCGCTAAAAACGTTCAAACTGATAAATGATAACTGCTCAAATCACTTTGTAATCTTCTCTATGAAAAATGCTGTCAAATTCAATTTAACATCATCACAAGGAAATGCGTGTAGCAGTTGCCTGTTGCTTCTGCTCAGCACCTGCCCCCTTTCTTAGTAAGAGCAATCAGCGTTCTCACTCTTGAATGTGTGGGTGAGTTGTCTGGAGGTCTTGTAAAAACACAGATTCTGATCCAGAGCCCTGGGTGGGACCTGAGACCCTGCATTTCCACCCTGGTGTCGCTGATGTTACTGCCCCTGCACCACTCAAGTCTCTATGATTCCATTGGAAAAATCGGTCCTTTCCCATTCTCTGTATTATTTAGGCAAAAATTAATTTAATATAGTAAGAGAAACCCATTTCTGGACTACAGTTATTGGTCCAGAGATGGGCAGATCATCCAATATGTGCCAATAAAATATGAGGTGTTTGCTGGAAACCAATGAGACAGATTTATCACTCTCTAAGAGAGCTACTCTAAGAGATTTCTTTGGATGTGTCCAAGGATATGGTGATTGGAAGTATGACAGCCATTTCTGCTGCAATGAGGGAAGACACAGGAGGATGAAGCTCGCTACCAAGGAGATCAGAGCTGAGAGAAACACAGAGATATGGAGCTACTGCGGCCAAAGCTGGATACCTCTGGGTTGAGCGCCCCCTGAAAGCAGAGATTTGCCTAGATCCTTCAGTGACATGAGCCAGTTAACTTTTTCTTTTCTCTTTGCTTGAGTCATTTGGGCTGGGTTTTATATTAATTTCATTAAAATAGTCTTAAGTGATACAGTTAGAATCAATGCTTTAGATTAGAGCAGGTATCTGCAAATTGTAGTCACATGCCTGTTGTTGTAAATTCTGGAGTTAAGAATGACTCCAGACTTTTTACCTTTTAAAAGGTAAATTTTTTTACCTTTTTAAAGGTAAATTTAAAATTTTTACCTTTAAAAGTAGGAGAAAGGAAGGAAAGAAGAAGGAGGAAAGGAAGGGAAGAGGGGGGAGATCCACAGTTTGCTTATCTTTCCTTTAGAGCCAGGATTCCTTTAGACCAAATCTTTTTTAAAAACAAAATAGAAAAAGGAAAATAAAACTGATCAAGGGTCTTACTTAGTAAATTTGTTTCTGGAAAACTTTCAGATGTTTTAAAATAAAATTCGACTTTCTCTCAAGGAATGATGAACCTTTGTGATTGATGAGATGTTGTAAAGAATGAGCCAAAGATCTTGAAGAAGCCCATCAAAGGAGTGATCACACTTTTAAGCAGTGACCACATCTGTGTAATAGTGCAGCCCTTCAGTGTCTATTCATGGTCACGTGAGCCTTCTCTACCGTCCAATGGGCTTTGGCATGTTTGTATAATCCATGTATTCCAGGCTCACCAGCCTGCAGATAGAAGTGGCTAACAGCCAGATATAAGTGGCTAACAACACAGGGTTTCACTGGCTTGGCCTCACCACACCAATTCTGTGGGAAACCCTTCATATAGTCAAATAGTCTTATAGCTATATTACCTGCAGACTCTTCATATCATCCTCATGGCTACATTTCTAAAAATCCCCTTCTTTTCGGCTCCAGATTGCTATAGTAATAACAAAGGTGGCAGCTAGGCCACGCCAAATGAACACCCACCATGAAGATACATGGTTCTGCTACTGTCTTACAAGCCGAGGTGCTGGGCATGAGGCCAAGAGCACTGGCATTTGAGCCACAGGTGCTTATATTGTGAGTATCAAAGATTCCAATGACTGGCACTGAAGTCTCCAATATAGCTGCTACCCTCTCTTTGCTCCTGTTTGCTTATGCTGGTCTATTTACTGTCCTCTAGACTACAGAGATGGCTTCTTCAAGATATTTTCCCTTAACACTCTTATCATAGCTTTCTTGACCTCAAACTGAGCATGGGTTCTTTGCAACTGGGCCCTGGTATAGGACCAAGGTAAGGAATTGACACAGGGAAAATGTCACGGATTATTTAGGTGGATCCCAAAGGTGATTAGATTTGTGTTACGTGTATATGTGATTATTTATATGTATATATGTACATGTGATTATGTATATGTATTTATATTGTATATATGTGATCATATAAGTGTTCTTATAAGAGGGACAAAAAGAGATTTGACTTCAGAAGAGAAGAAGCTGATGTCACAATGGAAGTAGGGATTGGATGATGTGTCTATATGCCAAAGAATATTGGCCGCCACCAAAAGATGGAATATTCTTCCCTGGAGCCCCAGAAAATACCAGCCCTGCCTATATCTTGATTTTAGCTTCATTAGACTCATTTCAGATTTTATCTTCAGAAATTTAAGAATGAGAGCTGGTTCCAAGATGGCGACTAAGGGAGATATACCGCGTTACGATCTCTCTGAGACTTGCATCTCAATCGCCATGAGAGCAACTTCTTGACAGAAGAAAAGCAACAAAATCTTGAAGTAAACAACGAAAAGTTTGAAACGCGACAGAATCAAAGCCAGAAGACAAAACAGAGGAAAGTAAAAAGCTCCAAGCGTCTTACCTGAGGAACGGGGCGGCGCCATCTTGGCCGGACCGCGCCGGCCGCTCCCGGCATCGCGGCTCCACACGCTGCCAGCAGAGAAGCCAGAGACCTGCTGTGAGCTCAACTGCAGATCAGCAGAGATGGAAGCGAGCAGCGGCTCCTCCACACTCGACGCACCAAACGGCGGCCACAGCGGCTGCGGCGGCGCCATCTTGGCAGGACCTTGCCGGCGGCTACCAGCATTGTGGCTTCCACACAAGACCAACAGAGACGCCAGCGACCTGCTGTGAACCCAGCAGCTGCAGAATAGCAGCAGTGATGGTGAGCACTCGCTCCACGCTCGACACAGACCCGAACTGCTGCGTCGGTGGAAGCGGCAGCGGCGCCATCTTGGTCAGACCGCGCCGGCGGCTTCCAGCATTGTGGCTTCTGCAGCCACCAACAAAGAAGCCAGGGAGCTCTTCTAGAACCAGCACTGCAGAGCAGCAGCGACAAAAGCGAGCAGCAGTTCGATCCACGTTTGGCAGAGTCCCCAGGGCCCGGAGGCCTGACCAGAACCTGCGGCAGCGGCTGAGCCCCTCCCCCAGAGATTAAGAGCAGCGCTCAAAGAGACCGGAAGTCAACGAGCCGCCCCAGGGGAGACACCCAGCGTGGCCACAGGGACTCGCGGGGGCTGAGATGGTGCAGATTGCCCCGGCGTGCACATGATGTATATACACACACTTATCAGAGTCAACCACTACGCTGAGCACAGAAAGGAGGGAAGGGGGAGGGTATAGGGTGGGATTTGAGGGAGGGCTAAATGAGCAATGTGTGCATGCATGCTGCTGATACCCTGACACTTATCAAAATGTATAATTACAATGCACCAATAAATGAAATGAAATAACAACGGGTTAAAAATAAAAAAAATTTAAGAATGAATTTCTGCTGTTTTAAGCCACTCAAGTTGTGGTGATTTGCTATAGAGGTGATAAGAAACTCATACAGGCCTGGATATTAGCCTGGTGTCAGAATCTTCCATTCCTTCCAAGATGCTTAGATCATCTTTTTCTGTAGGATCTTCTCATCAAAATAGGACCTAGTTAAGATCCTACAAACCTTTGAACGCAGTCAAATACACCTAAATCCAAACTTGACCTAAAGCAAGGAATCTTGATACTTACTTCACATTACCTTTGTAAATGATCCTGGAATGGTATCATTGTGAAATTTTCCTGTTACTTTCTCACCATTTTCCCCATTCTCAGGTTAAAATTCTGTTAGTAAGCCAGGTGTGGTGGCTCATGCTTATAATCCCAGTACTTGGGAGGCTGAGACAGAAGGATCGCAGGTTCCAGGACAGCCTCAGCAAGTAGTGAGACTCTCATTAACCTAATGAGACCCTGTTTCCAAATAAGAAATAAAATTGGGCTGAGGGTGTAGCTTGGAGGTAGAATGCCTTCAGGTTCAATTCCCAGTACCAAAAATTAAATAAGTAAGTAAGTAAGTAAGTAAATAAATAATAAATAAATAAATAAATGAATAAAATTCTCTTAGTAGACTAGAGGGGGAGAGAGAGAGAGTGAGAGATGGCCCTTCCAGCTTCTGAAGTTCCTTCCAATTCAGTGTTGCTATGGTTCATCTTGTAAAAAGAACTCAAAACAACAAATGTCATCCTTCCCAAGGGTGAACATCTGTACCATGCAGTGCACAGGGACCTTCTAGAAAGAGACACCTTGGTGCTATAGAGTTTCAAGAAACCCAGCCAAATTGGCAGGCATTATCAAAATACTTTAATAAATGTGTGTCCAATTTCACCAATAAATATTCTCCTAGGAATATATTAAAATCAAATTAATCCAGATGTGTATGAAGATGTATCTGCAAAGATGCTGATCACAATTTAGGTTAGAGTTGCAAAAATAAAGCAAAGAAATAGACAAAATAACTTAGAACAGGAGAGTCGTTAAATAAATCATGGTACTTCCTTATGATTGAATGCTATGCAATCAATAAAATGATGTTATAAAAAATTAATGATGTGGGAAATACTCACATGAAATTATGAAGAGAAAGAGTCAGGTTGTAAAACAATATTTATGTTAGGTTCCAATGTGTATATACACAAAGAGGAAAGATTGGAATGACATACACTACAATATTAAAAATGGTTATTTCTTAGCCCTGGGATGAAGGATAATTTTTCTTTTTTTGTATGTGCTTGTATTTTAAAATCTTTCTGCAGTGAGTATGCTATTTATGTTATCTAAATGACAAAGTGCACATTAAAAGATAGAAATATTTTATCCCTAGTCTGAGAAGAGCCTACGTTCCATCCATGTTTCCAGGAAAGACCAGCAGCGTGACCTTGAGTGAATCATTTCCTCTTCCTTGGACTCCATGTCCTCATCGCATAAAGAACTTCAATGCTGCACACAGGTGGCTCAGGGGAAGCTGATGGGTAGATGCTGTGGACCCATTCCTGCATTGGTCAGATCAGTTGTGCTTTTATCTCTTCTAAATATTGGACATTGACTTTATGTTTTGTTTGAAGAAAGATGGTACGATCTTTAATAAAATTTAAAATTTTATTCCTTATTTTTTCTTTTGAAACAGGGTCTCACTAAGTTGCTGAGGCTGGCCTGGAACCTATAATCTTCCTGTCTCAGCCTCCCAAGTACTGAGATTATAGGCATGTGCTACCATGCCGGGCAATAAGGTTATCTTTTTAGTGGTAATAATTACTAATTTAGTTAGTTATCAAAATCCCTCCTAGCAATAACATTCTTTGATCTGGTTACCACAGTTTTCACATCCATTCTTACCACTTTCCTTGTCCCGCTTGAATTGGAGGTACCACCAAGTAGACCTGAGACCATCTTTCTGGTCTTAGATGATATGAAGGTTCATCTGTCAGGTTCTGGCACGTGGATGTCACATGCCAAGGACATTCTGCGTCTCGATTTGATCATCCACCCCACCAGCCTGTTTCCAGCTCGGTGCCCTCTATGAGCAAGGTCTAGGACTCCCTTTCAGTATACTCTGCCATCAGTCTGTGTTCTTCAGATGGCAAATCATCCCAGATCATTCTTGTTCTTTTATTAAAAACCAACATCAACAGCCAGACATGTGTGTGAAGAAGCTTCCAGAAGATTTTGATCCCAGTCATCAATTCAGTATATGAGTTTTCCTCACTGAGGCCCTGGATATCACAGAACAGGAGCAGTTGTCTTTTCCTTTCTTTTTTTTTTTTTTTTTTTTTGGTACTGGAGCATTCTACCTCCAAGTTATACTCCCAGCTCTTTTTATTTTTTAATTTGAAACAGGGTTTGGTATGTTGCTGAGGCTGGCCTTGAACCTACAGTCCTCCCATCTCAATTTCCAAGTACTGGGATTATAGGTGTGGGCCACCATGCCCAGCCTCCTTGAATTCTTCACCGATGGAATATGTATGCAAGATAAAGTAGATGTTTTATGCCACTTAAGTTTATTATGATGTGCTACTAAGCCATAGTAACTGGTGTGTCCCTAGGCTTTATGAGCTATGGGTTCAGATGTCTCTTATCTTTGATAAACCAAACATTCTGTTGTTACACCCACCTATTCACACACACCCTCTGCTATGGTCTGAATGTTTATGCCTCCCCAAATTCATATGTTAAAACCTAATCCCCAATAGTATCAAGAGATGGGCCTTCAGCTGGACATGGTGGCACAGGCCTGTAATCCCAGTCCTTGGGAGGCTGAAACAAGAGAATTGTGGGTTTGAGACCAGCCTCAGCAACTTAGAGAGACTTGCAGCGACCTATCAAGACCTTGTTTCAAGACAAAAAATAAAAAGTGCTGGGGGTGTAGCTTGGAGGTAGAATGCCCTGGGTTTAATCCTCAGTACAAGAGAGAGAGAGAGAGAGAGAGAGAGAGAGAGAGAGAGAGAGAGATAGAGGTGACCCTTTAGGAGACAATTAGATTGTAAGGGCAGAACCCTTATAAATATGATTAGTGCCCTTATAAAAGAGGACTCAGAGAGATTGTTTGCCCCTTCCACTATGTGAGGATGCAGTAAGAGGATGCCAACTATGAAGTAGAAAGCATGCCTTCACTTGAATCTCCTGGGGTCTTCATCGTGGACTTCTCACCCTCCAAAATTAAAAAATCATAAATTTCTATTATTTATGAATTACCTAAGGTATTTTGTTATAGCAGCCTGAATGGATTAAGACACCCTCCAACCACACCAGTTCTTCTTGGGGTCTCCAGGGAAGCCTCAGGATCCTTTGGTTGGCCTATCACCAGGCCTCTACAGATGACCAATCTTGTTTGTTGGGCATTCACAAGTGGCCTGATAAGAATTCACCATCTCCTCCAGGTGCCCGGCCACCTCTGCTCTCTGTCCAGGTGAACACTGTCCTGTTCTTGGTGTTCTTATCTTCCAGTGCATCCCAGAGTGGAGAACATTCCCCAAACAGTACTACGCTTCCATCATTTCTCCATTTCTTACAAAATCTTCATGAAAGTAGCCCTCCTTTTCCTTTGTACCCTACTTCCTTGTAAGGGTAACAAGGCTGAGAGGAGGGTCAGATGCCATTATCCCAGCAAGATCTCCCTTTTATTTTAGGGGAAAAAAGGAAGGCAATATGCACATTAATTTATACCAGCGGGTACCTGGGAAGGCCCAGAGCCACAAGTTTTAAATATAGGTGGGAACACACTAGCTTCTATTAAGGCATTCCTAACTTGACGTGTAAGAATCAACAGTCCTACTCAAGGAGATGAATCCCACTGTGCCCTGCACTGATCAGAGTACACCTATAGCAGCTGCAACTGCCTTAAGTGCTTGGGCTTTGATTTCAGTCCGTGAAACTCTGCTTTGTCCTTTCCAGGTCTCCAGTGAACCAAAATTCTGGACCCAGACTCTGAACCCCTGATTGCCACCCGATTGGTGGGTTTTCCTAATATTTCTGTCTCTCCCGAGGCCCCTTTTGCACCTCTGTGATAACAGTCACCACCTATCTCATTCAAATTCCGTGGCACCTGTGTGATTGTACCTTCCTCATGCTGGGCCCAACCTGTTTGTCTAGACCTTCCTCCAGCCTACCCTGCAAACCTGCCCAAGTTGTCTGAGCCTCCCCAGTGGAGTATGCTCAGGGTCTTAGCCTTCCAATCTGTTCTGTTTGAAACCAGCCTTGTTCTGGCTCTGTGCCAAGTCCCCAATAGTTAAAATTATAACTACCTTGCTTACTTGCTTATAACCTATGTTTCAGCTCCACAGCCATCAATAGCATTTTGCGGTTGTAGATGTATCCCAAACTGCTTCCCTAGAAAGAGGAGAGGGGGAACTTTGGTCCTAAATCCTTTGTTTATGACTTAAAGTCTCCTTTGGCACCTCTGGCTTATAAGCTCCCTAGATTCTGCCCAGCAAACACAATGCCGCCATCTGCTTGCTCATGGAGAGCCAGACGACAGGAAGTTGGCATCTTGGCTTGGTCTCTTAGTCGCTGTGTGAGTCTGAGAAGCTACTCTTCTCTCTTCTGTACTTGGAACTAATACTACCTACCTTACAGGGTTGTTGGGAAAATTGATATACTATTAATCCCTACAATATCTGGAAAATTACAACCACCATTGCTTACCAGAAAGAAAGCTATTTTCCAACAACCAGTCCCGATCGTGTTTTATTGTCCCCCATTGGTTGCCCTTTTGCCTATACACACCCAAACCTGGACGGCTTCCGGAGTCTTTTCTCTCCCCAGTCTACCCCTCTTTCCTTTCTTTTCCCTCTGTCCTAACCCAGAGACCCCTGGCCCCATGTTTATGGAGAGTCATACCATCAAACCACGGTGGCCATTTTCCTACTTCATCTTGGTAGGATGTGTGTGCACAGGTTCTCTCTATCCTGTGATGAGTCTGACATGCCAGTATGTGTTAAGTGATCTCAAATCATTCTGTCAATCTCCATGGCCCCATGAGCGATTTCCTACTGGTACCGCCAGTCCCCTTCTTCTTTGCTGACATTTCCCTTCTCCTTGTGTAGCTGTCAATAACACGGCTGCTCCACCCCGACCCATTGGCATGCGATTCAGACTGGCCAGTGAGCACCTGTCTTAAAGAACTGCTAAAATTCTCGGAGAGAAGGGGGCTGTCCTCAAATAAGGAGACCATGGAAGTCTAGAGCTACAAAGGCCCATGTTAATGTCATGTAGGAAGGATCAGTGTGAATGTGAAGTCAGTAGAAACACACCAAGTGATATATGCATGATTATTTATGTCACCTGGAACCTCACTGTGATGTATAATTACATTGCACCAACAAAAGTAGATATTTAAAAAAGGGTGATATGAGGTGCCTGAGGTTTTGGTTCCTTAGAAGAAGAGCTTGAGAAGGGATTCTAAAAAAACAGTAGGGGGCTGGTTAAGAAAGTAAAAGCTCAACAAAGATGTGTTCTCAGCTGGGATCCCGCTTAAGCCTGACCCCACAGGGAACTCTAGGCCAGGAATTGCACCTCCAGGTTAGTTATGCCTTTTGGCAAGGGGACCAGCCTTCTGTACCCCCAAGTTGATTAATTAGTGGCTGTGAGCTACTCCTGGAATGGAAAGGTGGTGAGGAGAGTGTAACCTCTCAGGCAGGCAAGGAGGCTGGGAGCTGTTACGTGTTAATACTGATGGTAGTTAGGGAATGGGGCGCTGCCTGACACAGTGGATCTGGGTGGGGCACCGAGGCATCCACTGCAGGGAGTGATGGAGAAAGTTCTGGTGAAAAGTGCAGGACTAAGAGCCTGGGCTCTGGAGTCAGAATGCCTGGGTTCATCTTGTAGCTCCTGCACTTACCGGCTGCATCAGCCTGGGAAGTTTCTTAACTTTATTGTGCCACAGTTTGTTCAGTTGTCAAGTGGAGATAGTAGTAATGCCTCCCTACTGAGAACTCGTGTACGTGGCACGCAGAAGCAAGCGTGCCACGTAGAACATTGTTGTCACTCTGCAGTAGGGAAGGGCGCCCCTGGAGTCAGCCCGTTCCCAGGACATCAGATGACCTCCTAATGGACCCCAGAGCTGCCCCTGTCCTCCTATACATGGAAAGTGAGGGAAGAAGTAAACAACAGGGAGTCTCATGCATTACTGGGGCTTGATATTGCCAGGAACAAGTGTCCCTAGAGAGGCACTTTTCAGAGACACTTAGCAGGGGAGGGGGAAGGGAACATAGAAAGCAGGATTGTTCACTGGGCATTCCCTGGAGTGGTTTCTGAGGGTTTGTTTCTAAAGGCAAATACAGTAAACCGTCCCCCTAAGGAGTGACCCAGTGTACCAGAGGCTCTGAAAATATGCAGATGGAATTTCTGGGATTCATGATGTTGCAATCCGTTGTTTTCCCTTCTTCCAAGCAGCGGCCTCAAGGGGGCTGGCAGCAAACTCTTCTCAACACCATGGATAAGCAAAGAGCAGCTGAAGGAGGCTCTCTTGCCAGTCCCCGAGGTACAGATGGCCAGGCGAACATCGTAGCAGAGCAGGCACCGAGGCACAATTGGCATTTACGCTAAGGATGCAGCGCAGCTCTAATCCCGTGCCCTTTGACCCCACACTATATTCCAATAGGTCAGAGCATCCTTGCTTGGCTTCCCTAATGTACATTATTCTTCCCGGTCAATAAAATTCCCTTCTGTCTCTACACTGACAATAGATGTGAAGGTCAGCTCGCCCCCTCCAGCTGCAACTGTGTCTGGGCTGTCAGAGGGAATTTAAATTAAGGATATAGGTAATCATTTCACTGCTTTTAGGCAAAAATGGAAGATTCTACTGCTTTGGCTACAATCAGATTCTCGGAAGAAAAGTGAAAAGGTCTCTGATCTCCCAGGGGGAAATATTTTAGAGTGCCTGGGGGGCTAAAACACATGGTGGTCTTGAGTGGTAAATTTCCTAAGAGAGAAATCCTCTCCATTGCAAGGCACCTTCTTTCTCAGCTTTTGCCGTCAAACCGTGTCACATCGGGGGATAGGAGAAGTCATGATTAGAGTGAAATAAATTTTGAGCAAAAAAGTCACAAGAGAAGGAAGGGAAGAGGAAGTGAAGGGATGACGAGGAACTGGGAGGAAGGGGAAGCCACATATAAGTCTGGGTGCTTGAGCCCAGGACAGTGGCCAGAGCAAGTGACCTGTTGCGAGACCTTGGGCAGATCCATTAGCCTCCTGGGACGCAGTGTCCTGAGCAAAATGATTCCATTGAGGTTAAAAATTCTCTAAGATCCTTTCTATTTCCTGAGCTTAAAAGTCATTTCTGCTTATAGCTGTTTAGGGTATACTAGTCTCATTTTAGAAAGACAGGGGATAAGAGATTTTTTGCCCTCAAATTCTGAAATCCTATAAAGTTGAGCTGGAATGGAGTGCCACAGATTATCCTGTTCAACAGAAAAAGGAAAGTGACTTTTCTACTTGGCTTTTTAAAATCACAACATTTCCCTCTATCTCCCTTTTTCTTTCTTTCCTCTCTTCCTAGCTCTCTTTGCTTGACCTCTGCTTTCAACTATTGATGGGGGATCTTCAAATTCAGTTCAGATATCGGTGAGAAATAGAGGAAGACATCAGAGAGAGAAGAAGCTGGTTTGCACATCTTTAAAAAGAGAAGCACATTCTTATTGTACACTGTACACAAATAATTTTCAGGATAATTAAAGACTTAAATAGCAAAAGTCAAAACAACAAAGTAGTAGACGCAAACACAGAGAAATAGATATATTTAACCTTGCTATGGGTGAAAACTCCTAAGCATGATCCTAAAGGCAGAAACCATAAATGAATGGATCGATAAATTGTGGTAACATAAAAGTCCAAACGAATCGCACATCAAAAATACCTACACAAAATTAAATATCAAAGGAAAGTCATGGCAAACGTGTAATTCATGTGACAGAGTTAGTCTTCTCAACATATAAAGATTTCTTATAACTTCATACAAGAAATATGAGCATCTAGGTAAAATTAGAAATAAAGGATATGAACTGGTGAGTCACAGAAGGAATAAAAAAAGTCCAGCTTAATAATTACCTACTAAATACCAATTTAAAAGCTGTCAGGTATGTTTTTCATACGAAGTTGACAAGGCTTGTTTTACATTAGTTTTTTATAGTGACAATAGCCAGCACTGGTTAATGTGGTTAACAGACTTGGTGGCTTAAACGGCAGAAATTATTTTCTTTCAGTCCTGGAGGTCAGAATTCCAAAGTCAAGGTCCCATGGTTGGTTTCTGGGTGAGGCCTCTCTCCCTGGCTTGTGGATGGCCGCCTTCTTGATGTTTCTTCCATGAAGAAAGATTTCTGATGTCTTCTCCTCTTCCTATCAGGACACCAGTTCTATCAGATTAGGGCTGACCCTATGACCTCACTGAAACTTAATTACACCCTTAAAGCCTCTGTCTCCCAGTACAGTCCCTTTGGGGTTAAAGCTTCAACAAATGAATTTTGGGGAAACAACACTCTGCATGCTATTTATTGGATAATTCAATTGTTCATTTTGTCAATATTTATCATGCAACTATAATTGCACAGCGATGTGCTATTTCTGAGAAGCGTGTTTATTACAATTATCTTTCTTCCTCGGCCTGTGGGGTATATGAATCTGGGCTAAAGCTATATCTAATCCAAATGATCAAAGTTTTGTATTAAAAAAGAAAGGTAGAAAGCATGTTTACACAAAAATTTGCACATGAACTTTTACCATAACTTTATTCATAATTGCTAACGCTTGGAAGCAGCGGGGTATCCGGCAGCAGGTGAGTGTATAACATAGCAGGTACATCCACATAAGGGATGATTCTTCCGTGATAAAGAGAAAATGAGCAGTCATACCACAGAAAGGCACAGAGGAAACTTACATGCATACAACCAAATGAACGAGCCAATCTGGAAAAGCGCCACGCTGTATGACTCCAACTACATGACATTCTGAAAAAGGTAAAACTATAGAGAGGGAAAAGATCAGCAACAGCCAGGGGTTAGTAGAGAGGGAGGGATGAATAGATGGAACGCGGGATTTTTAGGGCAACGGACCCACTCTGTATGATAAAGGAGGAGTGGATATTTGTCATACATTTTCTAAAGCCGGCAGAATATGCAACACAGAGAGTGGACCCTCATGTAAACTACGGATGTTAATTAATAACATATCAATGTCAATTCATCAATTTATAAAAAATATACCACACCAATGTAAGAGGTAAATAATAGGGAGATGAGGGGGCATGTGGGAACTTTCTCTACTTTCTGCTCATTCTATAAATTTAAAAAGACTTAATATTACTTTAATTTTAATATTACTTTTTTGCTATTGGGGATTGAAGCCAGGGGCATTCCATCTCCAATTTATACTCCAGCCCCCTTTTTATTAACTTTTTTTATTTTGAAACAGGGTCTTTCTAACTTATTGAGGCTGCCTTCAAACCTGCATTCCTCCTGTCTCAGGCTCCCAAACCCTGGGATTACAGGCATGCACCACCATGTCTGACTTAATATTACTTTTATTTTATTTCAAGGACAGTAGAATGGCAGAAGATACTGCCCTCGGTTCCTTTCCATATACACTCCAGAGCTGACTATTTTAATACTGGGGACCCTAGCCTCGGCCACCCCTCTGCAATTGCTCTGTTTTTGTA
This sequence comes from Glis glis, assembly GCA_004027185.1. Classification (NCBI taxonomy): domain Eukaryota; kingdom Metazoa; phylum Chordata; class Mammalia; order Rodentia; family Gliridae; genus Glis; species Glis glis. The sequence goes on along the minus strand of PVJS01043458.1, from coordinate 1,053 downwards.
TTCAGTCCGGCTTTGCTTACACTCCCTGAGCTTGCTGTGATAATGCTTCTCAAACATTACTCTGCAGAGAAATGCTGACCGAGCCCCTGCATTGACTCTATCAAAGTGCAGTTGAGTCCAACACCAGCCCCTGGGGTGAAAGTCAGCCCAGGACACACCTTGTGAGAGGGACCCCACTTCCCTAAAGCTGGCTTTGTCCTCTCAGGCACTCACGGGCAAGATGGTTCTGTCAAGTCCCACTGCAGTTTTGCCCAGAGGTCAGCGGTAACAGGAAGAAAGGAAATTGCTGAGGATTTCCAGTTAGCTAATCTTGGGATTTTCTTTGTCAATTCATGTAGAGAGGCCCGTTGTCTTTTAGAATAGGAAAAAAAAAATCCAAGTCTTAACTTTGATGCTTTAGGAATGGGGCCAGGAATCTGCTAGCTACATAATATGAAAATTAAAATTTCAAAGACTTTTGTATTCGACTCCAAGCTGGCTACTCTGCCTGATCATCAGACCTTCACATTGATGTCTCCAGACATGGTTCACTTCCTCTTGTCTGGTTGGCTGCTGTGGGTGCCAGCCAGGACTGAGCCTGGCTTCTTACACCATGTCCCATGCCCGCCCCGTGCCCCCAGCTGACCCTCGGCCCGTTAGTCAGAAAGGCCGTAAGCCGAGGGGAATGTCTCACTTCCACTCTGTCTTGCTCAGATGGATAAAGACATCGATTGCAACGCTGTTCTGTCCTTAAGGGAAGAGAAATCCAATGACAAGCAGAAAGAGCAAGTGACACTTTCAAATACCATGTCCAAACTGGTTTTTGATTATTAGAAATTTACTGCAGGTATTTGGGCCTTTAAAAATGCTGTAATTAGCCGGGCGTGGTGGCACACGCTTGTAATCCCAGTACTTGGGAGGCTGAGACCGGAGGATCTGGGTTCGTGGCCAGCCTCAGCTACTTAGTGAGGCCCTCCGCAACTTCGTGAGACCCGGTTCCAAAATAAAGGATAAAAAATAGGGCCGGGGGTGTAGCTCGGAGGTAGAATGCCCCTGGGTTCAATCCCCGGTACC
>PVJS01043457.1:0-17063 GCA_004027185.1 Glis glis | reverse complement strand
AACACACACACACACACACACACACACACACACACACACACACACAAAGTACCAAGTCCAAATACTTTTATTGGGATTTCTCTTTCTTGAAGCAAGTGATAATCTTAAAGTGTATATCTGTCTGAAAGTATACAAAGATGACTTTGAGACTATACACAGCTAGTATCATTAATATGTACAACTAGGAGTAAAATCTCTATTATAAAATGTAATGCTCTTGTTTTTTCATAATGCAAATGTAATCATTTTGGATGGGAAAATTTTAAAGCTGTGAAGATGTTAATTCTCCCCAAATTATTCTATAAATTCAATGAAATCTGAATCAACATCCAACAGAATTTTTTATGGAGCCAGTGAGTTGATTTCAGAGTTAATCAGGAAGATAAAATATAAAATAATGGTCAATTTTTTTTGCAGTACCGGGGATTGAACCCAGGGGCATTCTACCTTCGAGCTATACCCCCCGCCCTATTTTTTATTCTTGATTTTGAAACAGGGTCTCACTAAGTTGCAAAGGGCCTCACTAAGTAGCTGAGGCTGGCCACAAACCCAGATCCTCCAGTCTCCGCCTCCCAAGTACTGGGATTACAAACGTGTGCCACCATGCCCAGCTTTGGTCAAATGTTTTATAAAAATTAAAGAGAACTCTTATTAAATATCAGAACATACCTCAAGTCTGCATTAGTGAAAAGAGTGTACTATTAGAACAGGAATAAACAAATAAATCAATAAAATTAAACAGACCCAGATATATATTTCATTTTATAAGTCTTCAATTCATTGGGAAAAGGATGGATCACTAACTAAATGGTGTTGAAACAATTATACATTTATTAAAAGAAATTAAGTCACACCTCCCTCACTCAACATACTCTGATACAAATTCTAATGGATTGAAGAGCTAAACATTAAAAAGTATATATATATATATATAATTTATATATACTTTATATATATATATACACTTTATATATAATATTATATATTATATATATTATTATATTATATATATTTATACTTCATATATATGTGGAGAAAATTCATATATATATGGAGAAAATTCAGAGAGTTTGTAATCTATGAATGAGGTGTTCCAAAACAGAGACTCCAGAAGCAAAAATTGAAAGATATGTGCTCATGAAAATTTAAAGCCTTCGTTTAAAAAAATATCTTTAAGATATAAAGATATCTTACTGAATGCAAACAGCAGCTTTGGAGAAAGCCCTTACAACAGTTAACAGGAGTGATAGCTAGAATATTTAAAGAACGTGTGTGTGTGTGTGTGTGTGTGTGTGTGTGTGTGTGTGTGTTTGTGTGTGTACATGCGCAGGTGTGTGTGTGTCCAAAAGCAAATGAAATATCTAATAAAGCAGGAAAGTGCTAATTAAAACAAACTATATTCACCCATCCGAATGACAAAAACTGAGACAGATAAAAGGAGTGTGTGTAAGAATGGATGGTGGTTGGCCCGTTCATGCATTCTTGGTAAAGTACAAATTAGGAAAGCCTTTCTGAAAATAATTTTAAAAATCACAATCATAAGTTCTTTGAGGGGCCAGTACTAGGGATTAAACCCAGGGGCATTCTACTTCTGAGCTACACCCCTAGCCCCATTTTATTTTTTTTATTCTGAAACAGGGTCTCACTAAGTTCCTGAGAGCCTCACTAAATTACTGAGGCTGGCTTCAAATCCTCAATCCTCCTGGGATTATAGGTGTGTACCACCATGCCAGGACACGATCGTAACTTCTGATCAGCAATTTCTAAGGAAATACTCATATTTATGTGCTGTAGATATAAAGATACCTGATATAATACCATGTGCAATAGCAAAAGAAAAAAACAGAAACATTTAATAGGAGAGAGGTTTAAATTATGGCCATCAATTTAAAATACTGGGCTCAGATGTATACATAATAGAAAAAGATAAATCACAGAATATTTATAGTGTACAATCTGTCTCTGAAGGTACAAATTCTACAGAGAAAGAACTGGAAGTGTCCCTCCCTTCATGTTGGCTGTCATGGGACATAACATAAAACTGTTTTAGCATGCATCACACCAAACTATTTATCTGCCTTCGTGTCTGTCCCCTCCTCTAGGTTCTGTCTTGGCAAACTAGGTTGCTTTTTCCCTTCACAGAACATGCTCTCTAGCTACTTGGCAAATGGCTGCATGGAGCTCTTGCCTTTGATGCTGTCCTACTCAACATTTTAAAGGTTGAAAACAATAACATTGCCCAGTTCGAATCCCATTATTACCATTTACTACTTGTATGACCTTGGACATATTACTGAAACTCATTGAGCCTCGGTTCTCTCGTCTATCAGAAGGAAGCGATGCCTGTGTCATAGATCACAACACTGGAAAGATTACATAATAAAACACATGAAAAGTCACTAGCACTGTGCCTGATACTGCTGTATTACCTTTGGCTTCAGAACAAACCACTCCAAATGTCCTGACTGAAAATAACAACAATTTACTGTGCATACAAATCTGATTTTGAGCAAGGCTCAGCAGGGACTGCTCATCTCTGCTCCACTGGTGTTAACTGGGACATTGGTATTGACTAGGGCTGAAGGATCATCTCCAAGGAAAGTTGTCCTGGCGTTGGAGTCTCCCCAGGAGAACCTCTCCACAGGGCGGCTTGAGCTTCCTTTCAATGTGGCAGGTGAATTGCAAGATTAAGCCTCTCCAGATATGGGACATAGAAGCTTCCATTTTCTTAAGACCAAGGCCTGAAAACCTGTACAGAGTCATTTCACCATGTTCGATTGGTCAAGTAGTTATGAAGTCCAGATGCAATCTTCCTCTGCATACAAACCATTAATGACCCTCACACATGCAAAACACACTCGCCACTCCCCAAGCCCTCCTCCCCCTCCAAGTGTCTTCCCTCTAAATCATGTCCAAGTAGAAATGAAGCTCCCTGAGCATGGCTCTTTGCATACAACCACTGAGTACTGTTCAACATCTGATTACTATTAACTAAAGAGACAAATTATCCGTGCATACATGTGCACATGTGCATACACACACACACACACACACACACACACGAGGAGCAAGCACATGATAACCATAGTAGACACTCCCATGCCAAAGGGAGAAAACAGGAAGCAAACAGCCAGCCCTGACGCACAGCAGTTCTGCAGTCCAGCTGCAGGGATGCTGCAAGTTTCATTCTAGAGCCCAGCCTTCTCCAGTGCTCTTAGCCGAACCTTATGGTGTCTTGGTTCTGCCCCTGAGTATCCCTCCTTTGCTATAAGAATACTGAGTTGGTGATTCTGTGGACTTTTCAGCCTCCTTTTTCCATAGAGGTTAGGGTTCTATCTCTCTTCCGATCCAATCTAGCAGTACTTCCAATCAATAAAGGGATCACAATCAATTAATGGAGGCTATTGTGGTTATTGTTATTAAAACATGGATAAATGTATAATGATGCCTTACCAAACAGGTAATACTTACTCTATTAGTCAGCTTTCTGTCACTGTGACAAAATACTTGAGCTAATCAACTTAACAAGGAAAAAGGCTTATTTTGACTTTAGGTTTCAGTCCATGGTTGCTTGGCCCAGTTGCTTTTGCACCTACAGGGAATCAGAACATCACGGCAGGAAGCATGTAGAAAAGGAAGCTGCTCACCTCATGGCACTGAGGAAGTAAAAGAGAGATAGGAAGGGGCTGGGGTCCCATCATCCCCTCCAAGGGCACGCTCCCATTGACTTAACTTCCTCCAACTAGGCCCCACCTCTTAAAGGTCCGACAACCTTCCAATAGTGCCATAGGCTGGAGACCAAGTCTTTAACACAGGGGCCTTTGGGGACATTCCACATCCAAACTACAGCACTTATCAATACTCTTGGAAGACAGAATTAAATAGGTTAAACCCCAAGATAAATTTTAGGAAGGGTAAATGTAAATATTGCATTTAGACATTAAAAATCAAGTTTATTGCTACAGGTTAGGGAAGCTTTTGGCTTACTGGCATATTTATCGCCCTGACTAAGCTATAAGCTTTCAGTGGGAGAAATTGGGGGTATGTAGCTGACAGCAACCTTGCAATGAAACAAAAGCATGAAGAGACATACACTGCAAGTGACATTCAGACAGTGTGGTTTATGATCAAGATGGTGAAGGAAATAAAACCCCATTGGAGGAGCAACTTTGGAGAAAACAAATGATGTCACCAAGAGACAAGAAGCCTTAAAGGCATGATGGGGCAGGTTGTCAACTTCACATGCTCGATAAGCTGTCACATAAAAGAGGAGATGGACTTAGCTCTGGAGGACAGAATGAGTGTAGAGAGGGGGCAGTTCCAGGGGAGCTGATTTCTATCTGAACACAGAGCATGTCCTGACACCCAGAGCCATTGCGCTCAACCTCAGCTGCCCATTGGTACCACCTGAAGTCTAAATAACATCAGTGCCAGCACGCTACCCAGAACAGTTCCACCACGGTCACTGAGCAGGAGCCCCAAGCAATAACGATTTTGTAGAATTCACCACATGATTACATTGTACAATCATGAGCGTGTGTGTTGGACTGACCTAGAATGAATAGCGATGAATGAGCTCACTCACAAGAACTGAGCTGCCCATCACTAAAGGTATTCAAACAAGAGTCTGGGTGACTCAGTCAGTATTGTTTTCATAGAGATGGCCTGCATCAAGTGGGAGCGCAGAGGAGCTTTAAGACCCAGCTCCAGGACCTTCAGATGCAAGGGTAGACAATGACTCAATTCCACTGTATTCCCAAGTGCTGAGTGGGCTGAGCCCACGTGTTCAGAACATGAGTCTTTCCCTCCCCAGCCTCCTGGGACAGACAGCTAGATCCAGTTCTCAGAGCAGATTTCCTTGCCTGAATGGACAATTTGAGTCAGGAATGGTTAAGAAAATGGGAAGTTTATGGTAGAGAGAAAGAGGAAAGGCAGCCAGGTGTGGTAGTGCACGCCTGTAATCCCAGTACTTGGGAGGCTGAGACAGGAAGATTGCAGGTTCAAGCCTCAGAAACTTAGTAAGTCTCTCAGCAACCTAGGGAGACCCTGTTTCAAAACAAAACAAAACAAGTAAAATAAAATAGTTGGGGGTATAGCTTGGAGGTAGTATGCCCATGGGTTCAATCCCCAGTACCCAGTATCACCAAAAAAAAAAAAATAAGTAAAGAAAGAAAAAGAAAAGAATCCTTGAAGTTTATGATGCGTATTTATTTTAATTTGAAGTTCCATAACCTTATTTCCACGAGGAGCCTCTCCTAGCTCCCTAATTTTTACCCACTGAGTCCCCAACCTAACTCGAGTACTTTGGCCCAAACTAAACTATTCATGGGTTCTGAACTGCATTCTGTCCAAGTGTGTGCAGATAGCTAACGTTTCCCATCACTAGCTGTCGCTAAGTCAAAGTCCACATGAGGCATTTAGTTCATACAAATATAAATAAGAGCCTGGAACATCAAACATCTGATTTTCTGCCCCTCTCTGATCTCTCTCCAGTTCTATTTCTACACCTTCCTATTATTGAAATGCCACAAATGTATTAAAATATCCCAGCTGTGTTACCAGCAGCCCAGAACAAGAAATAAGCCATACTGATCTTATTCCTGACAAAACCATATTTCCTAAACAGAACTTCACATTTTCTTATAACTCACATCATGAGAGTAGACACCACTGTGGCGCCATAGCCCACAAACCAACAGTGGATACCTAGCATATATCAAGAGGATGCCTTATTTTTCCATGAGAGGTTGTGTTTTGTGTTTTTCTATTTGCAGAAACGGATCTCCTTCACACCAGGCATTGATCAAGGGGGGTGGCCAAAAAGAGAGATTTTATTGCCTGAGAATGGAGATTAAAGAGGGGGAAATTGTTATAACTCATGGCACCTTCTTCTAAAACTTTCCCAGTTCATTTCAAGCAACTGTTTAGCTCATCAATGCTTTATTTGTGAAAGCAAATACTTGGCCTTACAAGACATCTATTCAAACACCAATGACTCAGAATTCTGGGACTTTCCTGCTTGTCTGGGAATCATGTTTATGATTCAAATGCCTAGTTAATAAAAGCCGGCCTTCCACGCGTCAAAGACCTTTATGATCTTAAAGAAAGGGTGGGGGCGAGGGGAGTCACACTAACCACTTTCTCTTTGTTCTTCTTTTGCTATGTAAATGACATTGGTGAGGTTTGGTTGTACTTGGAACTAACCAGAATATTTATGGAACAGTGAAACTACTTTGTATGATACCGTAATGATGGGGACACGTCATTATACATTTGTCAAAACCCACAGAACATTCAACTCCAAGAGTGAACCCTGATGTAAACCACGGACTCTGGGTGATAATGATCCATCAAAGCAGGCTCATCAGTGGTAAGAAACGTGCAACTCCAGTAAGGGATGTTGATAATAGGGGAGCCTGTGCATGTGGGGGGACGGGGAATGTATGGAAATCTCTGTACCATCAGCTCAACTTTTCTGTGTAGTAAAACTGCTCTAAAAAATAAACAACCACTCCTGCTGGAAGTTGGCCTTCCTCTAGCACACTCACAGGCCCTTAGAAGAATTTGGGGAGGATGCTTTCCATCAACACCCAAGAAGAAAACACGGACACATGACAGGAGGCCTTTGGAAGCTGGATTTAGGAGAGGTTGTTGCTCCCTTGGGATGGTTGGTTATTCCTGCTATTCTCTGTCCCTGGACATCTTTTCCCCCAGAGCTTTGTATAACTGAGTCCTCCCTCTCCTGAGAACTCAATTGAAACATCAGCTTCTCAACAAAGCCACCCCTCCCTCCTCACCTCATCTAAAACACTCCCTTTGTGCCACACCATCATGTCTCCTTGGTGTCTTAGTTCATGGTCTCAGCCCCCTCTAGAAAGTCCACGTAACACCTCATGTGGACTTTGACTTAGCAACAGCTAATGGTGGGAAACACTAGCTAGCTTTCCCAGTGCTCAGAAAAGTGCCTCCTTATTCATCCTGTCCATATTTACTGAGTGCCAACAAACTGCTATAAAGTGAGGTATTTGCCTAAATTAGCCAGGACATTGCCCAGTTGGTAGGGAGGAAGACACACACCGCTGTTCGCGGTGCATCCAGTCATCTCTTCATTAGATGCTACCAGAAAGGTCAAGGGAAGGAGAGATGCAGGCAGCCCCAGGGCTGCCCTGAAAGCAGACATGAACTCCCTTGGGCTGGGAGAGTCCAGAGGTGGGTAGAAATGGCCACTGGGAGAGCAGAAATGTTTAAAACAATGGATACCTAGAGACTGGCCCAGGTGTATTGTTATGTCCCACCTGGAAACAAATATCCTTCCTTCTAAGAGTTTCAAAGAAATTCTTCTTTACGCCAAAAAAGACTCATCTCTGGCTTAAATCCTGGTTGGCTCCTCCAGGTTAACCTAGCAGGATTGCACCTGAAAACTCAAAACTGAGGCTCCCAACCCAGGAAGCTGATTAGGGCATGCTGGTAGTCAATGAATGAAAGATAAAATAAGTGATGAAAAGCCAGGCATGGTGGCACACACCTGTAATCTCAGTACTTGGGAGGCTGAATAGGAAGATCGCAGGTTCAAGACCAGCCTTTGCAACTTAGTGAGACTCTCATCAACCTAGCGAGACCCTGTTTCAAAACAAAAAATAAAAAGGGCTGGGAATGTAGCTTGGAGGTAGAATGCCTCTGTGTTCAATCCCTGGTGACACACACACACACACACACACACACACACACACACACACAAAATAATTGATGAAAAGTTTAGGATTTTGTTTCCTTTTTGAGGGAGACCTCTATCCAAAAGGGCAACTTCAAATACCTCAGGCCAATCACAGTGAGAGGGCCAAAAAGAACTTCAAGAAAGCCAGGCAGGGTGGCACATGCCTGTAATCCCAGTGCTTTTGAGGCTGAAACAGGAGGATCACAGGTTCGAGGCCAGCCTTAGCAACTTAGCAAGGTGTCTCAGCAACTTAGCAAGATCCTGTTTCAAAATAAAATAGGGCTGGGGGTGTAGCTCAGAGATAGAATGCCTCTGGGTTCAATCACCAGTAGCAAAGAAAAGAACTTTGAGAAAGCCAGATATGGGCATTCCTAATAAAATCCGACAGATACACACATACACACACACATACACACATATAATCATAGTCCTATATATGGAATCTATATTATTAAATATAGTATAATATAACAAAATGCATTATATTATTATAAGTTATATTTATAGATATATGGTTTTACATTTTGATGCATAAACATACACATATCTATATATCTATATGAGAGAGAGAGAGAGTGTAGTCAAACAATCGCCCCATCTTACCCCCTCTTTCTGTTCATACCCTTGCCCAGCCACATCATGACAATGAGAATGTATTTTCTCACCCTTTGACTTTGGGCTCAACCACGTGACTTGCTTTGACCAATGGGCACGTGGGTGGAAGGGAAGCTTGCACCCTCATGTGCCTCCTGCACCTCTGCTGTCACCAGAAGAGCATGCCATGCTAACCTGATGCTCAGCCTCCCAACCCCAAGGGGAAGATGAGACACAGCTGGGACAGGGCCACCCTCGCCACCTAGCCACCCACAGAGGCATGAGCAACCAGTTAATTCGGGTTTCTGGCCACAGAGTTTCGGGGTGCTTCTATGCAGCATTATATGGAAAACGATCATTGACACATGGGGATATAGACACCTCTGCACAAAGACTGAAGGCTCCCAGCAGGCATCTGTCTGTTTGTCATATCTTACCACTCTCTGTAGCAGCCTTCCAAACCCTTAACTGACATTTTGTTTTGAAATTACAGATATACAAAGAATAGCTAATAAGTACTCATGTGACCAATATCCATTATTGCTTATTATTGTAACATCTGTCATATTTATTTCAAATCATTCTCAATGTACAAAAAAAAATCAGATTACCCATAAGGTCAAAATGTGTTCTGAGGTCAGAAGCTACATTGCAACCCACCAAAGATGAACCAGCAACGTCCATCACGGCTGCCACTGCCATCCTCCACACCTTCCAACTTGCTGTCATGTGCCACGGCATTGATCTGTGACAAGGAGGTAGCCAGGGGCTAGAAGAGGGATGAAGGCAGACAGAGAACAAGAAGGCATTCAGAAACTAAGAAACTGTACTGTCACCTGGTCAGGATCGACAGACTCTAACCCCCAAGGGGACATCATGTCCTGAATTATGTATGAAGATGCCAGAAGAGATCAAACATCATCACCCTCTTAGGAAAATGGCTTAAAAACTCAATGAGGCAATTTACAAGCTCTGATGTCTCCTAACCAACTCGTGGAAAATTTCTTTGGAAGTTCCATGATTTGTTTGCTAACTCCCACGGATACACACACACACACACACACACACACACACACACACAGACTTCTACAGAACTTCTACATCTCATGACTCACAACCTCGTTAACTAAGACTAACCAGGGCCTGCTCACCAGTCTCTTGCTGAGATAGGAATTACCTCTAACTTCCTCCTTCCCGACATCCGTCACATGCCACCTCCCCTTCCCACACTCACCCTCTGGCCACCCAGCTACCAAAAAAGCGCACAGTGGCTACCGCCACGATGGGGAAGCCACAGACTGGCGCATTCCTTAGGGATTTATTTGGTTTCATCGCTGCATGAGACCGCACGCACGGAGGAAAAAAACCAGCAAGTGCAAGGAAAAGGCTTCTTTGATCCTAAATCTGGACACAAAATGCATTGCCACAAAGTGATGAAAGTCAGAAAGGGTACATGGGAGACCACAGCTGGACTCTCAAAATTAAACATCATTATCAAGTTTTTGTATGTCCCCAGTGGCCCCTAAAAGCTCCATTTAAAAACAAACCAAAAGTATGGCCGGAGCGGAAGACGCTCTTGGAATGGGTGCGCCCTTGGCCTGGGTGAGGCCTGCCACACTTGTAAACCTCGCACACTGCTCCTCGCGACTCCTCTCGCCTGCGACATTAACACATGGAAGCTTCACCCGTGCCTAGCTCAGCTCAGCCACTCGTACTGTCTTGGCAGCCTCCGCGAGCCCCTCGCCAAGGTTCTGGGCTCTTTCAGTCAACATGACCAGTTCCACATCCTCTTATTAATCACTAACCACTTCCCCCTGTAGTCAGCCCTGAAATCCCTGTTTGATCTGTCTGACATGTCGTAGAGTGTGTGCTTCTGAACACAACCCCTCCTGTGGCCGACTTAGGACTGGCAAGCCCAGCAGACATCCACACGAGTGGGAAAGACGTTTCCTGTAGACACTAGAAAAACAGGGGAGTTCTACCAGGAGAGTGATGGCCAACAAGAGAGAACGCATTTGGTTCCTTTACTCAGTATTTATTTATCGATGGCCTGTTGGTATATGTTAAAAGTCAAAATAACAGTAGCTATCATAAACACCCTACATTTCCTCCAACTAGAGGGAACATAACTTACTTAGTTCAAGAAAAGATCATGATTCTGAAGCAAGAACACTCTGATGAGTTAAATTTGATGCTTAACTGAAAAGACTTGTGGAGGGGTCCCCTTGCAACTTTCATGAACCTTTTCTGAAGGTGCTGGGTCCTCCTGCACCAATCCTGACCACAGTCAGATGGCTGGAGCGATGAGATGCTTGTCTGTTAAATAGGACAGAGGAGCTGGGCGTGGTGGCGCACGCTTGTAATCCCAGTACTTGGGAGGCTCAGATAAGAGGATCACAGGTTCGAGGACAGCCTCAGTAAGTAGTGAGACTCTCATCAACCTAGCGAGACCCTGCTTCAAAATAAAATAGAATAGGGCTGGGGGTGGAGCTTGGAGGTAGAATGCCCCTGGGTTTCATCCCCAGTGCCACAAAAAAATAATAATAAAATAAATAGGACAGAGGACAAGCAGATAACCCTTCACCCGCACCCACCTTCTTAGACCACTCTCTGCATGAACAGCCCTTCTTTTATTGCCAGTTGGCACCACTAGAAGCCAGAGCATTTCCACACTAGTTTATTGCCAGGGTATGAGTCTAGTTATCTAGTATCTAGAAGAGAGTCTAGTATCTCCCTTCAGGCTGAGAACAGATGCTTCCATGGAAATCTGAAAGCAACACCATAGTGAATTTAACAAAACTGATTGGATTTTCACCATCCATTTCAAATATCAAAAAAGAAAATAGACATTTCTTAGTCTCAAGATGGCTAGCAAGCATACAGTCCTACGTGAGCTGAAATTGGCAAGTGAATGATTTGCCCTCATTAAATATTCAGACCATTTCTATTTAAGAAAACCATGAACCTTCCTGGCACCACTTAAGTGGCAGAGAAGCTGAAGATTCTCCTGACTGCCTCTTGGGGATGCCCACGCGCAAAAGTTAGTAACACCCATCCCATCGCAATAAAAAAAAAAAAACTCATCAACTCTGCCTCTGCTGAAATTGCCAAGATCAAAGGGGCCTTTCCCCTGCAGATTACTCTCCTGCAGTCCCCGGCCTGTCAGCGTGGTCTCAACCACTTTCACTTGTCCCTCCCGTGAGGCTCAGGAGTAAGCAGCGGCCCAGCTCTTCCAGCTCTGTGATTGGGCTTGCCATGACAGTAATTGCCAGCCAGCTAACTCGCCTCCAACTGAGGAGGAAAATGCCCTCCAGGCACACTTCCCAGACCCATGTGAAGACATAGGAAGGAATTCATAAAAGAAAATTATCCAGGCTTCCTTGTACAGTGCCACCAAGACCAACAGGCTTTTTATTTTTTCTTTTTATTAATGGTTTTCCATTGCTGGGCCATGAAGTGCAGCAAAGGGCTTGTGTATCTGTTTCCTCAGACCGCTAAGTCCTTGATTTCTTTGACCACCAGAAGCCCACCAGGAGGACCAGAAGCCCACCCCTGTAGCGCTTTGCATCGCTCCGAGGTATTTGTTACGCTGGGGTTGCCCTTGGGATTATACCTGCCCAGAGTTCTGGGTTCTTACCTGAGATGGGAGACACACAAGATGTAAGCTGAGTTTCAACTCATTTCTTCACTACCTGTTCTGTTTAAATTTATTTGTAGGAATTTTTTTTTTTTTGCGTTCTTGTAGTAGTCAGGATTGTCATGGTGAAGGGATAGAATGTATGATAGTTTGGGTCCTGCTTTACTAAAAAACTAGTTGGATACTTTTTTTAATATATTCATTTATTGGTGCATTGTAATCATACATTTTTTTTTTTTTTTTGCGGTACCGGGGATTGAACGCAGGGGCGTTCTACCTCCGCGCTACACCCCCGACCCTATTTTTTATGCTTTATTTTTGAAACCGGGTCTCACGAAGTTACACAGGGCCTCACTAGGTAGAGAAAGAGAGAGAGAGAGAGAGAGAGAGAGAGAGAGAGAGAGGAGAGAGGAGATATATAGATAGATAGATAGATAGATCGTGCGCGCATGCGCGCTGAGGTTGGCCGCAAACCCGGATCCTCTGGTCTCCGCCTCCCAAAGTACTGGGATTACAAGCGTGCGCCACCACGCCCGGCGTAATCATACATTTTGATAAGTGTTAGGGTAGCAGAAGCATGCATGCACACATTGCTCATTTACGGATACTTCTAATAAACATTAATATGAACATTAAATATAATACCCATAGTACCCACACAACTTTGGCATTATAAGTATATGTTCGATTATTATTTTAAATGATTTAAAGAGATGATTTCAAGTGATTTAAAGAGATGATTCATTCATTTAACCAAAGAACATACATCTACTTTAAATTTACATGGGATATATTAATGGAGGCTCTTGGGTACCAACTAGAGTCTCTTGTTTGTCGGCTCCACACTTCCCTTCTTTTTCCTCCTCTCTGACCCAGGAGCAAAAAGCCTGAACACTACATTTCCCAAGTCCCCTTGCCAGCCCCTTGAGAGGTTCTCCCATGGGAGGGACCAGTAACAAACTGGAGGGTGGAAGAGAGATGCTACTTTTCTTTTTAGTTTTTTTATACTTTTGTTGGTGCATTCTAGTCTCACATCATAATGTAGTTCATAGTGATAGTGACATACATGCACGCAGCACTTGGCGGGCTTTCGCCCGGCTCCCTCCCCACTCCCCTCTCCCCATACAGGATATTGAGATTGGCATTGGTATTCTCACATATGTACATGATGTCAGTGGAAGATGCTACTATCCATCTTCTAGTAGTGCCAGCAACCACACTTGGCAAGTGTGGCTTCTGGGTTTCTGCTCAGCTCAGTTTTACTAGCAACAACCTAAGTAGCTCCGTAGGAATCCACTGAGGGTCCCGCCATGTTCTCTGCAGCTTCTTCAAGCATAGAAAATAGTGAATTTCTGTACTTATTAGTCTTTAAGTAAATTTGCCTCCCTCTCAAATTATACAGTACGAATTCTCTGTATTAAATTCCTTCTTTGAGCCAGGAATGGTGGCACATGCCTGTAATCCCAATACTTGGGAAGCTGAGACAGGAGGATCACAGGTTCAAAGCCAGCCTCAGCAACTTAGTGATGTCCTCAGAACTTAGAGAGACCTTGTTCAGAATAAAAGAATAAAAAAAGAGCTGTAGCTTACAGGTAGAACACCCCTGGGTTCAATCCCCAGTACCACACACACAAACAAAAAAAAAATCCTTCTTTGGAATACAGACAGTAGTTTTTCAACAGAATACAGCACTGACTGGGCACTGACTGGTTCTTGTCATACATGAAATTTATCCCCATAAACTGTGTTTGCAATGAAGCAAATTTTAATCAGATGACTTAAGGTCATTTCATTCAGTCTCCAAATCTATGGTAGAATTAGGAATGAAAATTTAATGATAGAAATTCTTCTTCTGAGACTCTATAAAGTAGCCAAATGAGTGCTCCATTCCCTTCTCCAACTAGCTTAGGTTTAAGTTCTGTGAGTGTTGGTGTGGGGACTGTCCCCATGCGTCTTGTGTTGCATTGGCACAGGATGTCAGGCGTTGCCTGAGTGTGCATGGCTGTCCCCTGACCGAACGCAGCAGGTATTGGATGCCAGCACTTTGATCCATTCACACGCACAGGATATAGACATAAGAGCTTCCCAGACCAACTCGAAAGAGCCCCAGTGGGAATACTCTGCGACATATTAATCAAAGTCAAATGGCAGAGCAAATTGAACTGTTCATTAATTATGAAAATTCTCTCACCAAGTGACATCTTGTTAACTGTGTGGAAGCTTAGCACATTCTCACATGGTCCTTTCTGTCAGCTTGGATTTTAAAATGTCACAACTAGTAAGGAATTGAGGGTTTTCTTTTCTGCATTTAGGAAGAAAAAGCTATTCTATGCCTAAGCCACATCTAAATATATACTTGTGTGTTTACATATGCCCAGTGTGTGGATAGAGGTTGCCTTGTTGGTAAAAGGAACTTTACTCTGCCAGGATTTGTTTTACAAAGATATATAGATGGAATTAGGAAAATAAAGGTTGATTATTTTTAAACCTTTGAACCCATGTCAAGTGCCTGCACACCCTGAGTTAGCTAGACAAATTCAGCTGTCCAGTGGAAATCCACATTCCTTCTCTATATGTGTTGGTTAAAATAGTGACAAGAATGTATGCCTCTCTCCACCATCACTGTAAAAACAAACAAAAAAAACCAGTTCTTTCATTTCTCCAACATGTGAGGAAAAAGAACTTTAAGAAGCTTACAAAGCCAAACATGGTGTCACACTCCTGTAATCTCAGTACTTGGGAGGCTAAGACAGGAGGATCACAGATTTGAGGCCAGCCTCAGCAATTTAGTGAGACCCTGTTTCAAAAATGGGGGTGAGGGAGGACCTTGGGATGTACCTCAATTGTAGAGTGCCTGGGTTTAATCCCAGGACCATTAAAAAAAAGCTCACATGCTGTTCTCTTTCTATATTCAGGAGTTATACATAAACTGAGATGGCTATGTTACACTGTTAGGCTTTTAAAAGCTCCTATATGTCTCGTTTATCCATTCTTACAGCAACGCCTGATCATTGGAAATCCTTTCTGGATCAGTTTGGTTACTGATTGGCTGCCATAGAAAAGGCCAGAGTAGTACTGGCTTAAGTTGATAAAAGCTCATTTCTTTCATACATGGCTCTACTCATAAATATTCAACAGCTGCTATAACACTCCATAGTATCAGAGTCCTCGGTCTTTTTGTCTTGTTCTGCCATCTCAAACACGTGGCTTCATTTCGCCAGCTACTGACATGGGCATAGGGGCCAAATAAGAGCTCTGCACATGACCTCGAGATCCCATCCCGTTGACCAGAAGTTAGTCACAGAGCACTCCTTGCTGCCAGAGAAACTGGGAAACATAGTCTTTGTTCTGGGCCATCTGTCCTCACCATTACTAAGGGCAGAATTGGGGTGACGAGCCACCTCTTCCACTCCCCTGCTTGTTAAGGTGCAGTGTCTCCCTGAGGGTAGGGAAGGCACAATATAGACATTTGCTAAATGAACAACTAAAATGAATAGATAAGATCCTTCAGGGAAGGAGAATCGGAAAACAGACATGAGGACAGATTGCTAGGATGTTCATGGCTCTTTTAATCAATTTCTCAAAATGAAATTTATTTTAAATTAGATAATTGAGTCAATTTAAAGAAATAGACACTCATATGTCAGAATCAGGAATAATAATATAAATATCCTGTTGGCAACCACCATATTCTTCCCTGGCATTTCCCAAACCCCTATGGCTATGGAACCTTTTTGTTAGGGGCCATCCACTAACAGATTATAGAACATTCATTTAAAAAACACTCTGCCGGGCGTGGTGGCGCACGCTTGTAATCCCAGTACTTGGGAGGCTGAGACTGGAGGATCCAGGTTCGCGGCCAGCCTCAGCTACTTAGTGAGGCCCTCTGCAACTTTGTGAGACCCTGTTTCAAAATAAAGAATAAAAAAATAGTGCTGTGGGTGTAGCTCGGAGGTAGAATGCCCCTGGGTTCGATCCCCAGTACCTCAAAAAAATATATTAAAAAAAAACCCTCTTCTGCCTAAAATCTTAGCAGAAAAATGGAAGTCAAGCACTCATCTACTCCAATTAGGACTTTAAAGAAACCATTCTCCATATTGGTAAAATACATTTTCTTCAAGGCACACTAATCACGGTTCCGTTGCACCTTCCCATGCTGTGAATAGGTCATAGGTTGACTACCTTACACGGTGGCCTCGTTTCCTCGGTGACTTCCCAGCAATCGTGGAAGACTAGAAATGGCAGACACCTTGAAATGTCATCCAAGCCATCCATCTGCCTTCAGATCCTGATGTCATTAGAGTACTGAGGAAAAGCAACATCAGAAGGAAACCTTGTGAAATGAGCTCATTCCCCCCGCGGGCCTGGATAGCATCACTTCCACTTTAAGTAAACACTCAAAAGGGAAGATTATCCAGACAGACAATCTTAGATGTGTTATGCTGGTAGAAACGGGGGTTGTAACCAGCCTTCCCAGGAAATCTGGCCTTTGTTCAGAAAACAGGTCTAGATCTTGACAGGGCTCTGCCCAACACATTCATTCTATGCCCAGAGGTCTCCAAGGAGCGCACTCACAGAGGGGACTGGTCGAAATTATGATCCACGCCACACTTACGCTGCAGCTCTTGCTCAAAGAGGAAGTAAGGCCACTTCCCCTTTTGAAAGTGTCTCAGCCGCAGGTGGCTGCCAACCACTGGAAAAGCAAACACATGATTTGCAGTCTTGAAACCCTACTGCTTTGCAATGATCCTCCCTTTATCCATGAGAAGAGTGTGAGAGTGAAACAGAGATGGTAGGAATTTTCGTTGTTAATAGTCCCTTGTGATTACAAAGCGCAATCAATTAAAGGGAGACTGGGTCCTTTGCCCCATCTTAAAGAAATGAGCCGAGTGTGGTGGCACACACCTGTAATCCCAGTACTTGGGAGGCTGAGACAGGAGGATCACAGGCTTGAGACCAGCCTAAGCAATGTAGTAAGGCCCTGTTTCTAAATTAAAAAATAAAATAGGGCTGGGGGTGTAGCTCAGAGGTAGAATGCCCCAGGTTCAATCCCTAGAACCACAAAAAAGGAAAGAAGGAAGGAAGGAAGGAAGGAAGGAAGGAAGGAAGGAAGGAAGG